>PNEQ01095538.1:0-16364 GCA_003012365.1 Medauroidea extradentata | reverse complement strand
ATTGTGAAAATTAGATTTCAGTACGAATTGATTATATATTTATTTTTCTAGATTCTTAAATGTCTTTAATGCTTGTTAAACGTCAATTCGTTAATCTGTTTGGCTTGTGAGTTTCTAACAATTCGTGATATTATGAGTTGTTACCTGATAAAGGTTAGGGGTCAGAAAATTTACGTGGTTGCGTAACGATGCCAAATGTGGGCATAGTATATGTTTAATATATATATATATATATAAAGATTTAAAATCAAGGGTCGTGGTTTTGTATTCGAGACTTGTGTTATTCCCATATATTTTTGTATCTTCAGTATATGGAAGGTTATATTGTTGTATTGAATATCAAATATTTATTGTGAAAACTTTGTATAGCAATTTTGCATTATTTAGAAAAAAAGAGAGAGAATATTAAATACATATTTAATATAATCAGTTGATCTTTTCTGTTCTAACAACATGTTATTTATAATTCTGAAGTTAGGAACACATACCAGAAAGGTTCATCAAAAGATCTAGCTTTGTTTACACTCTTAGGTCATTATTAGTTTAGTAGTGTGGAGAACTAAGGAATAGACCAGGGGAGTGGTGTTACGTCCAGTGTTACTGCTGTCGCTTTTCTGTGACCATGATTTGGTCACAAAGGGGTCTCAGTTGTCTCAACCAATGCGAAACAGACACGACTTTTCTGTTACCGAAATATAATCATATACCAGTTAAAACATTCTCATCTATTTGTATAGCTTGATAGTGAATCTACATCGAAAATGTTCCGTTACTTATGTTATAGACTTTACGAGGGGAATGATTACGGACAAACACGAAAATGCCGACAGATGCCCGGAAAAGAAGCAATTTGAAGCTAGCAAAATAATTTTTTTCTATAAAGGGGGTTTATTTATTCTGGAATCGTGTACGACAGCCTAGTCTATCAATATTATTGCATCAATTGAATTATATATCGTAACCTAATATCATTTATGTTTCCATTTTGTAACGGCGAAATTTATAGCCCAAATTTAGAATATTTTTATACACGATACGTTTCTTTCGAACTTAAATAAACAGGATTTTCGTAATGGTTCTTTATTTTTAAGGAATTACCTCACAAACGTTTTAACAATAGTCATAAAACACCTATATAAGTTTTTCTAGTGCAAGCAGCTTCCATTTTCATGGCCACAACAACGACTAAGCTTTCTTGTTATAAAATAAATGGTATCAGATCCGTCTCTACTCCGTGAGTGATTGGTATTGGCATGTCTGCTTGATACACACGCTGAATATAACGGTGACATAGGTCATACTGTTTTCCCATAACTGCATTGAAATGTGAGAGTGCTGAGGGTACGTACTTTAATCATATTTTGGTGATGCATATGCTCAATTACCGGGACATATTGGAGTAAATTATGGTCTATTATTCATCCTTACAGACATTCACACAAGTAACAGAACGGTTCTCTGCGATAGACTTCAATAGTGAAATCGTTGTAATTTAATTTTCGTAAATCTCGAGAAAGAAAGTATACATTAATCTTTGACAGCATAGACATGCCATAGAATTGTACAGTGAGTCAGTCAACTTGATGATAACAAACTGAGTTTTCTTGAATAAAAAAAAAAGGAAATAAACCGTAAATGCAAATTTAAGTCTCTCGTAATTCGGAAAATTAACAAAAGCTAGATTTTAATTACAAAACATTTTCGGCTATAGCACGATAGTGGTTTTCTTTTGTATGCCGTACGTCCGCCACACATTGATGGTCCGACATTCCCATTAAACTTTGATTTATACAATATTACGCACATTAGCAACGGTGACGCAACCCTTTTTTCATTGCGTTTGGTAAGTATATACTCTTGCAAAACTATAGAAATAATAACATTTAAATATATGAAAATTACCAGCGAGGCTAATAATATTCCTGCAAACATAACAGGTATGTTGTGCTACGTAAAATGATGCAGCTTACCTAAAACATATCCCTGCCAAAGAAGTAAACACCAAATAGTATAATAACGTAAAACGATAATAATTGTAACTGTTAAATACATTCATCTGAGTCTTTCTAGAAATATAGAAATATGTTTTGGCCAAAATGTTACAATATATTTTATCACGTACACATAATTAAGTCTTAAAAAAGTATGCTGTGCTACAGTAACAAAAAAGGAAATCTTTGTCATTAAAATAATGATCTCCAAAAAATTGGCATATTTCAGCCTTTGAACCGTAAGTCGTCGATATTTACGAATTCTTATGACTGAAAACTATTTTTGCTACCTCCTACTAAATATGTCGCTTGTAAACACGCTGTTATGATATAAATAACATACTTAAACAATACAAAGTACGGCCTACCGTAAACCGAGGTTATTTTGAACCCGCGGGTTAATATTGTGAAAGTATAATACTGTAGGTTTGGTGTCATTTGGTGAGGAAATAGATCACCTTTGCAAGGTGTTACATATAACATTCAAACAGTCCAAAGGAAATGTGTCATTTCTGCAATAAACTAATTTAAATGTATAATTATTGGGATGTACTTACCCGATAAGGTTCGTACAACCACGGGTTGAAAAAATTACAAAAATAGCCCGGACTCACCCGATATTCTTGATACTGCAGGGGCACACACATGAAGTTCATAAACATTTTGAGTATGATATATTTTATGTTACTTCTTTCTCTGAGTGTTCATACCAACGACGCCATCTGCTGATTTTACACTATGTATATACGTACCTGAAACAAAAAATAAATAAATAAAGCCAATGAGAAATAACTGCCAACAATGACCTAAAATTTTATACAAGATGATTTATGAAGTGTAACTGTCACTTAAAGAATTTATTTCTCGAGTCATTGGTACCGAAATATGACACACAAATGTAGAACCTAAAACAGAGTAGCTGTAAGCAACGGATATCAATTAAAAATAAATATTTTCAAAGTGAATTATTTTTAAACAAATCCATTTTACAGACAAAACTTTCAAACAAAAACTATGTTCGTATTATTCGTGCAATAATACTTCCATATGTGAAACTTTGAAATGTTCTCTTATACATGATCGAAACTGTATTTACAAACAATTTTTTTGTAAAGTTATTTAGAAATGTTTATTTGAAATTCACCGTTGTTGTATTGTTTCTTAAGTTGTTTTACGAAGAACATGATGTCTGAAACAAGTAGCTTTACATTACATTAATTGATGTAATTAATCTTTACGTTGCTTGCACGTCAAATATACGCTGCAGAAAGCGAAGTATGCTTTGAAATATTGCAATTTTATCTCCACTCAAAATATTTAAAAACTGACGAAAATATTTACAACCCAGACAAAAGTACAAAAGTAAGATTGAAGTAACTTTTGAAGTCCAGTCATAGTAGTTTTCAAGTCATGCCCGAAAATTTTTCAACTTACATACACTTAGCCACATCTTTATGTATGACGCACGAGATTTTATCGTCACATTATCCTTAATCGATCATACTGTGTAAACATTGCTCATAATACAGAGGCTGATGTGACATTTTCTCCTTCAACTTATGTAAGAGCAAATCGTGGAAGTAGTGGAGACACTTCATTAATCACCTTGTATTATAAATATTATGTCATACTAAATAGTTAGTAAGTCTTACAGAGCCATGACTATTTCCAAGTTAACTGGTACATTTTCAGCCTTAATATTCAGAAATAAGTCACAACATTTCTATTCTCAGACGCAACATCATAGCTACCTTAACACAGTAAAACAATTTACTTGAAATACCTTAATTACTGGGTAGACAATAACATAGGCAAATCTAAGACTGCCACGGTCTTTACACGTGTATAATTATATTGCGTGCGGTATGTGTTCCACCGTACCTTGTGTTTCAATATTACAAGCCATAGGTAGAAAACAGCGGCCAAGGGTTATTTTACATACAGAACCTATAAGAGACATACAGCACGTTAAAATACTACAAAATGAAGTACACTTACAATACCAACATGATACATTTGTGTAAGTCCTCATTTTAGCTTCTATTTCTAGTTCTGTAATTTCACTTTAGTTTTCAAAAACTGGCTAGCTGCAAATTACACACGAACATAAAATAATTAGAGTATGCGACACTGTTAATCAATAAAATTTACAGTAGAAAATGATAACTTTACATAAAATATTAAATATATTCAGACTCATTCTTTGAATGTTTCTTGCAATGACATAGTGTATTATTGCGGACATACGCTATTGCATTAATGCAATGGTGTATGTCCACAATGACACAGTTTGATATTCAGACTCTATTTAACAACGTCCGCAAAATCGAATTTTAATGCATTTTTCTCACGGAACGTAGTTCTACTTTTGCCACACGAAGGTTTATTACTTTGACATTTTTTCTTAATATACTAAAGGACTACTAGCTATGTTCGGCACGCATTGGAATGTTCACTTTTTGATTTTTACACAACATTTATGGGTGCCTCATTCTGTTCCTGTACCTCGTTTGCCCCTCACTCCTATCCGAAAATTAAATTTTTTGGGCAGCAACCTTCGCGGACACACGCAAAACAGTTCTACAAAACCTTTTTACATAAATAAAAATTAGTCGCATTTTTTTGTAGGTGTGCCCATAATACATACATTCCAAAATAGGTATACACCAACTGATTACATGGTGTTCAATATAAATATGAAGTTGTGAATGAATTACAATATTAAATGTGAATTTTCAGTATTTGCGAGTGTTTCGTTTCCTGGTACTGTATGAAACAGCTTTAACAAATTAAATCAAAGGATAACACACAAAATTTTTGTGAATACTAGTTGATAACGATTTAAAGTTTAGAAGTTACATCATAGATCACTGAATACTCACACGCTACCAGTGGTTTCATATTATTTTAATTAGTCGAAACTGCTACATTTGGGAGCAGTGAAAAGTAACTGTTAACGAGTTAATAATCACTGATTATGATTAATAATACAGCAGTGATGTACCGAGGGGTCATGTTAATTGGGAAAGTAGAACAACGCAAAAATTACGCATCCAATTGAAAAACATTTTAAACAAATTCGGTTAAATGAGAATAGGGCCAACCAAGGAACCTAAATTTGAGACCCTCCCCTACCCCCTGTGGGTGGAAGCGGAGGGAAGAGTAAGTTTGAAATTGTAAACGGAACCCTATTTTTATTGCAGGATTTGGTTGTACGCTAAAATAAGCTTGTTTGCTGTAAACACGATCGCTTCAAGTCATTCGATGGCGCTGCAGTTACGTAATTATGAGATGGTTTGTAATTCCTCGCGTGGGATTGAAAAGTTAAATAAAAACTGTACATGCGTATTGTAGATACGTATCCAGTGATAATAACTGACCACTCATCCCCAACCCTGAGAGAGCAGCAAAATACCATATACGAAATTACAAACTACCGGTACACGTAAAATATTGTATTTCGACGATAAAAAAAATTGCGTTTCTCGTTTAACGTTTAGCTGGTCAACTGTTGTCACCGGACACGTATCTACAATATGTATCTACATGAAGTATTCAATCCCACGTAAGGAATTAAAAACGATCTCAATTTTTCGTGACTGCAACGCCACCTAAATATACATAAAATGACTACGTTAAAGCAAACAAACTTATTCTTTAGCGTATAATCCAATTCTGTAATGAAAATGGGAGTTTCTGTTTATAATTTCTAAGTTACCCATCACCTCCCTTCCCAGGAGGTGGTAGGTGTCAGACTTTGGTTCATTGGTTGGCACCCTTCCCATCGAATATATTTGATTTGGATAAATTTTAGATTCCATGCGTCCTTTTTGTGTCATTCCACTGTCTCCATTAAAAATGACTACCCGGTATATTTACACATTACAAGGTACTATAATGCAAAATTACAAGTTACACAATCATAGACAAATATTTAGAAAATATTTTTTCATTTCTGAATTCTAAATACAGTTTTGAAGAGTATTACTTTTTTTTTTTTCACAAATGCGCGTTTTTTTAAGAACATCTCAAACAGTTCGGAAATACACACAGGAGTTTCCCCCTTTATCAGTGCAGAGTTTGCACGTTAATGCAAGATTCTAGGTTTATGTAAGTTTGCAAGGATTGGGTGTCACGAAATATTTCAAAGATAATGGTTTCTGTCCTCGGCAGGCGAGTATCGTGTCTTTTAGCAAGGCAAAGACGTACTCCGACAGGTGTTGCAAAAGCACGGGCATATTGTAGATCAACGTATAAATTCCCATCCCAAGTCTTCTGATGGTGATGAACAGCCGTCCTGAAGAAAGTCGTGGTAACACAGACAAGAGATTCATCCTCCATAGTTCTTGAGGAAACGGAACTCTTCTGGTATTGTGTTCAGTTCCTCCAGAGAAGAGGAGAAATGTCGGACGCCACGATGCCTCTTACTTTCCGTCTCCTCGCAAGTCGTGTGGAAAAAGGAAGAGTTGTTGGCGGGTAGGGGTTGCGCCGTGACGTCACAGGGTCTGGCCTCGAGGCGACTTGATCCAGAGGGAAGGGGATGGGCGGATGTTCGGCGACGGAGGCACGCCAGATAAATATTCATACCGCCCGGAGCGGAGTGGGTCTGCGCGACGAAAACACACAAACACCCGCACTATGGCGCAGGAGGAGGGGGTAGGAGGCCACCCCTAGGGGAACAGACTGCTCGCACAAACACCGCCATTACCCAGAGCGCACCCCGCACAGAATATCAAAAGAACCGCCAGGCTGCGCGAACACCTCCCTCCCTCATCTCAGGGGCTGCACACGCGTGCACCAACATCGTCACGCGACCAGAGAACACTGCTGTGTGTTCACCTTCTCTTGGTTCTCCAAGGAGAAGAACAAGGCATTTCCATTAGGCACAGATAAGTCTTTAAAAATCACAGAAAACGTGAACATCTAGACCGGATCTTAAAATACAGCGGCTTATCGCGTCACGAAGAACCTCAGCCAGTCAGAACTTTGACATTGGCGAGAGACGTTTGGCTAATTGAACATACGATATTTATCGTATTCTACGATATTCGCTGGTGAAGACAAAAGAGTTGAAAATAGGTTAATGGTTCACATACTTCCTCGTACTCAGAATATTAGAGTTTAACAAAAAGCTGAGAGTGCATATTGCACCATAAAATATTTGCCCGAAATATCTCGAGCTGTAAATCCGTAAGGAAAATAAATAAAAAATATATGATATAACATAGCAAAATATCAATTTATTTGAGATGACAAATTTTTTTTGCTTAAAAACATTTACTGCGTTTAAAACCTTAAATATTTTGTGCAAACACTGTAAAAAAAGCTGACGCTATAGGGTTAAAACTAAAAAGTTAAACCAAAAATACTCATACACCACTTAATAAAGATGCGTATTTGTCATTCATTAATTTTTTTGGCTTCTGTAGAAAATTACTTTGGGAAAAAAATATTTCACCTTTACTTTCCGTTCGAGTTAAGCAAAAATATTTCCCTAAGACCGCGCATTGTATATATATTGGATAGCGTCACAAGCACAAGTAGCTGGCGGTTGAAGATATTCCGTCGCTGTATTGTGAAGACGCTGGTGACAGGCGTTTGGTGCGTCGCGCCGTGTAGTTGTGAACGTCGCTTAGTTTTGCTACCTCCTTACTACACGTGAACAATGAACTAAATACACGGTTTATAGTTCAAAACAACATGTGTAGTATCATATGTGTAAATTTCCATTTCTATTAGAAATAAAGTATATGTGACGCCTAAATCAGGATAAAACGTTAGTAATATATTTTTACGCGAAATTTTAAAGAAAGTTTGGACAAAACATAACTCCGCCGGAGGTATTATGCAGTCTATGATTACTAAAACAAGTGTGATATAAAATATGTCTTTAATTTTCTCAGTTCAACCTCAAACAGTTGAAAATTATTTTTATGAAAATAAGTATGGTCATGATTTTTTATGAAAGCAGCATATTTAGTATTTTTTAGTGTAAGACTTTCTATTAAAGAAAGAATTTTATTTCGAGACTAAATTACTTTTGGTGAAGTCAAATAATCACAATGAGCCTGTGACGTCATTTATTTCACGTATTGTTAGAGATTATGGTATATCGCGAAAATGTTTTCTGTCAACATACCCTTGAAAACACTGTAGTTTCTCGCAGCATGTATGGTTGGGCGATACACAACGTAGCTGTCTGCAGACCAATAACAGGCATCACATAATACAAGAGCGGAATTCTTATTGGCTCAATCAAATAGCGTAACAGATCCACGAACATGCGAAATCCAGTAATCTTCTGGTACGCTGAACGTACGTTGAAATCCAACAAACAGTCAAGTTTTCCCGCGATAAACGATCATCTCCACGTATTGTGTGTCCTGATAGCCGTGTCAAATTGTTTTCGTCATTCTGACATTTTTATAAAATAAATTTTTTACGTTATATTTCGGGGATTGTCATACAACCCGTTACCAAACTTTGTTGTTCCAAAAGTGTACACTAGAGTTTCGATTTAAATATGGTTTGTATAAATAGAATCATCTGTTAGGTAGAAATCACGTCATGAATAAATACGGAATCTATGTCGTATTTAAGGTATCGGACGACGAACTGAATCTAAGTTTGATGCATCGATAATTTAAGATCCAAGTTATGATTTGAGCTTGGATAACTGTTATAGGTCAGCCGTATTAGAAAATAGAATAGTAGCTCTAAGAAAATATTATTGTGCCATTCATGTATCTGGTTATACTGTAACAGTTGTAACTGAATATAATATTTAGACATTTCGTCCTCAATATTTAATTCGAATATTTTTTTATTGTTATGGATCCTCTTCTAAAGAAGGCAGCATGATATGAATAGTAAATAATTTATTCTTACAGTTCGTAAAAATTAGGATCTAATGTTACCCAAATTAATTTTTTTTTAATTTTTTTCATCTGTACTTTGGTCGTAACAAAACATTACTAAGAAAATTTTGAACATTAATAATAAGAAACCTCTTTTAATATGTGTTAAATGAGCAGATAATTGGTTTTAGAAGATAAAGCCAAAAATTTTTTCGCTCTGTTTCCGAAACTACTAAATCAATTGTAAGAAAATATATTATTTATTTTCGTTAAATAGTTCATTTTAGTAAGTATTTAATGATTTAGAATAAATCAGTTTGGAAAAGCAGAATGATATGAATAAATTTTGTCATATTTTGCGAATAGCAGAAACTATTTATCACAATATTTTATTTTTAAAGTTAATTATAGGTTTTAAGCTTTATTATGTAGTAGGACACGTTGTTGCAAGCCTATTATTTTGTAAGCCAGTACGACATTAATATAAAATATAATATCTTATTATGGAAAGAAACGGACCATCTAATATATGTATACATTTCTCTAGTAAAAGCTTGCTATCCAGTTTTAATTTAAAATGAAAATCTTTATATACCACCGTTTTGGAAGTAAACACAACATGGAAAAACATGCTCTATGTCGTAATTTGGAATAATCTACATCTCTAGTACCCAAACGCTTTTATTTTGACTATTTATTATCCCAACTTTACTAAAATTAGGTTTAATTATTAGAGGTATGTGGTAGCGTGATATAAATAATTAAAATGTTCTATGTAATATTTGAGGAATTACTAGAATGACTGTAATAAATTGTTATGATTTGACAGCTCATAAGACTACAAGAATAAAAATTCTATTTTTATATTATTCAATACTTAAAATATGTAGCATAATAAATGCAGTAAGAGGTCATTAAACATATGACGTAGGCCTATATATGTAAGGTTATGGTTTTTTTCTAGAAAAGTAGCCATACGAATAATTTAAAGTAATTTGAAATGCATGTTTATACGAACGATTTAAAAAAATCATATGTGGGGACTAACAATTATACGTCTACATTCCTAAAACAGCCTATGGTTGTTCTTTTGTATTAAGGCTATCATGAGGGAATAAAATGCGCGGAGTCCTGCGAAATTTGGCACATAGTGAAACAAATAACTAAATTCTTAACTTATTTGTTTTCAAGGGTAACGTCACTCATTTTTTAAATTATGGTTATAAAGTCATTTCACTTATATTAATATATTAACCACGAAATTCAACTAACTTCACCCACCACACTTTATGCAGGCCTACTACAAAGTATCATGTACACTCATCAAATGTGCCGGTTATGTTGTAAGATAATGCGTCTAAGAATATACAGCTTTACCTCATGTAAGTAAAACTGCATCTATTCGGGTCAAATGTGGTCACTTGAGGTAAGTAAGGAAAGTCGTCTTTGCGTCTTGTCGACAGCGAGGTCATTGTAGAGGGTGACACACAGCTTGCTACAATGACCGGAGCTGGGAGAAGATTGGCCATAGTGTGTGTTACGGAACCATACCAGCAATTTGCTCACTATCTGAATCCATTGAATGACAGAAATAAATAAATATAATAAGTTCGCCTGCAGTGATTACGGGAAACCACGGGAAACCAAAATCAAGATGACCAGAGCCGGTGATCAAACCCGGGTCCTCCCGAATGAGTGTCCAACGGGTTAGTGCAGTGCCACCTCACTCGGCCAGGCATATCAGTTAAAATAAGAAAAACAGTATGCTACCTATATTTATTTAAAATTCCCAAGACAAGTTTTTGAATGTATACGTATAATTACTGTGTTCATTTGCATCAACATTTAGTAAAGTTAGCTGGAAACGTCAATTTTATGCCTAAGTTACGCACTCCAAAACGGTACACTAGACAAACTTTTATATTTGTTGTGTGTAAACTGTGTACTACACAAATTCTAAGGAACTTTTGTTTTATTTTACTTTTACGACCCAATTTCCTAGTTATAGTTCTATTAATAATAATTCATTCCCGCTCTAGCTACATACGAAATATTCTAGGGAACAGAATGAACAATTATCGATGATTTATGCAGGAAATAGTTTTAAAAAACCGCGAACCTCAGATGTTGTGTAAAAAAAAAAGAATGAATAAATGAAGTGGGTGTTCCGAAACACTTCGTATAAATCAGACACCCACTTAACTACTATAAATTCGTTGTTTTATGAACCAGAAGTATCAATTTAGTAATATAATATTATGTAAGTTATTTATAACCCAGAAAATGGACGCTGATAGGCTAATTACGTAGTATGTATTTTTGTATTATATTTCTAGCAGCCCGCCTACGGCTTTACCAATGAATTTTACTCGCAGCAGCTAATATTTACTTTAACTGAAGATCTCATTGCACGCGAGATTAGTAATTCTTCTCTGAAGTGTTAGGATACCCAAGCTGTAGGTTGAGCTTACTCTGTATGTCCGTGCGAAAAGTACTTCTAAGTCTGTCCCTGACACTTTCAGCGACTGCCGCTGGTCTTTATTTGTAGTCTTATTTGTAGTTATTGTAAAAATTGCCTTAAGAGGAAATTATAGTCTCCGGAATGTTAATGTGTAACTATATGGCATGAATAGTACACTTAATATGAAAACCCCGAGCACAATCAATAAAGACCCTTGCCTGCCTCAATCAATGTATACTATATATAGTCTTAATTAATTACTTACACACATCAAAACTCACTTTATATATGTAATCGTAAGCAAATATATTTTTATTTGGCAGTCTTTAAATTCAAAATAAGGAAAATTCACACTCTCGAAATGCTGACAAAAATTCAAACTAACACGCATATCTTCACGTACGTAAACATCCAAGTTTTACCTATTGTATGCTTTCTCAAGGTAACGTGAACGTAAAAAAAATACGTAGAAATCTATTTCTGTGCATTTCGAACCTACGGGAAAAAGAAACGTACTTTTACACAAAAACACTTAAGTATAACATATTAATCTGACGGGAATTTGTTTTCAATATCCGCTTACTGACCATTAAACAGTACTGCAGATGTGCAGCTTTGAAACAAGCTGATACAATAATATTTTTCGAAAAGTTGACGTGCCTTTAACTATGAGTGATACTGTATGTGTTGAAATACCAGTATTTTGCCAATATAAACATTTGTGAGTAGCTTCATTGACATATGGTAAAGAGGTAACATATTTTAAAATTGTTCTTTTATATTTTAGTTTGCTACATTTGAAAGTCAAATAGTCTGCAGAAATTTTGTTGTAATTTACTATTCCTATTTTAGTATACATTGGGGCCATAACATCGTATGCCGCAATTAGAAATGACGAAACAAAAATGTCATTAAAACTCCATATTTAAAATAATTAAAAAACTAGATTGAGCAATTTAAGTAAATTGAATCATACTCAGCAGTGGGTTATTTGTGGCAGATAAAGTGAAGGCAAAACAAAATGTATGCGGATGTTCATGTCAGAGAATGTTAATGCACACGAGTAAAGGGCGGCAAGTTCGCACGTTAAATCGCTGTACACATAAGCAACCACAAAGAGAAGAAAGAACAATTTATTAGAGAGTCTAACAAGTACGACATGCAAGCTGCGGACCGACACGAAACTCATTTGGCACGTGGCGCGCCTAACGAACTTGAACGAGCAACGTGTGAAACACGCACGCACGCACGCCCACATCAGGGAGTTGTCGTCACCGCAGCACGCATCACGATAGCGAGGCTCGTTATAAGCGACACACGCACGCGACGCACGCACTCACGAAGCAGCAATCACGTACATACGTGACTTTAAAGGAACTTCGCATAAAAAACGTGCGACACCCGACGTAACCTTTGTGGCACATCAAAAGTGCACGAGCGAATCGTTGCCGTTATACGCGTAGCCACTATGAAAAACAGATTTGCACGTATGACACGCCTAATGCTATATGTATATATACATACATGTACATACATTCATACATTGCGACACACACATAAGTAGGGGCCGGAAAATTTCGCGCATTCAATGACCTTCATGTTAGAATGCAATGTCCTGTGCATAATCAAGACCCGACCATTTGTTCACCAGCTGCTATCCAGTGGAACAGCGGACAACGGACGAATAAACGGGGCTTGAACGTACATAGGAGAAGGGATTCTAACATAAAGGTAATTGAATCAGCGGAATTTTCCGGCCCCTACACATAAGTCACTTTTCTAAATTCGACATCTAACCTAAGAAGGTGAAAGAGTGAATGTGTTTTCGATAAATCGTTGCTATAGTCCTAACCGAACAGGGTCACCGTTGTAATTTTCAATTCACTGGGTCACCAACTTATTGTAGGAATATTTGCGTGAATACTTATTGTTATTTATACACTGATTTCCTGTTTATTTCAATTAACTTAGTTTCTTTGTAAATATAAGTATATGGTGTTGAAGTGTACTGTCAAATATGCGTCATTTGAACAAGAGAAAGAAATGCTTCCCCCGTCGGCCTGTATCTTGTCAATAAATTACAGTAGGTTCTACTGGCACGCTCCTTAGTATATTATTTCTTCAGCAGGCAGTTTCCCTAAGTTATTTGCCTAATGGGCAAAATACAAAGCTAACACCTTTAGAGAAAAGAATGTGTACTTTATATATTTACAGAAATGCCTCCGCAATCCGTGAAGGACATTCAGCGATTTTACCCATAGCACGCCTAACCAATCAGTGTGTGGGAATCAGATATATGTATATATATGTGTGTATATACAGGCCTATGTATGTATTGCTGGGCAAGTCATGTCAACGGGACTTATTCTGAGTTTTTGTTTCCCATGAAAGAAGTTATTACTGAGCAATAGTCGGTTGCAGATAACAGGTTGGTATTATTTGCTTAAAACGAAGGTCGTGTGACGTCACGAGTCAGTTGGGAACTCACCAACTGTCTTAGAGCAGTTGGAGGGACTGAATTGAGTCGGTAAATCGAAATGGCACGTGTATGACGAACATTGTAGTTATATCTGCTAGACATTTACATGGACAGGAAATTATATTTTTATCTCAACAACACAGCTTAGTTAAATGGAAATAATAAATTTGCGTATCATGATATCCACAGACATGTTTCTTATCAGCGTACTTTTAGGACTAGCATTTTTGACGAGATGTCTAGCAACCTCAGATAATACTGAACAAAACGAACATTTAGCAAGTGCACGTAACAAAATTAAAAGAGCAAATGGTTGTAAAACAAACACGCCTATATGTTCAGTAATCAGCGAAATCATTAAATAGTTAAAGTTTCGTTAATAAGACATTGGTGTCACCACTTCATGTCGATGTCCGTTTGGCTCGGTCTGTTGCGGCGCTCGATCGCCAGTTTAAGATAATTCTGAATTCGTGGTTTGATTCTGTGTCACTTCGTGTTTTTAACTGTTTTAGATTAGATAATTTATTTTATTGTTGAAAATTAACCGCGTGGTTATAACATTGCTGATAATTCGAATTGAACGCACGTAAATATGCTGGCTAGAGAGATAGATATGTAAAGAAATAATTAGCCCGAACTCTGAGAGATGATTCCTTGTGGAAAAGTAGGGCGACATTAAATGGGGCACTTCCACGAGAAGTGAATGTTAAGAGAGTCATGAGCTCTTGAAAATCGAGTTTAAAAATAGTGCTTTGTCCAAACTTAAAAAAAGGTTAGGACTTAAATTACGCAATTCGAGGATTAATTTTTAGTACAAGTGAGATCTTTAACCTGTAAAAAATTCAGCCATAAAATCTTCCCCTTTTATTAAAATAATACAATAAAACACCCTTGTAATACATAAAATTAATTTGTCGTCAGGTTTTGTGAACATTTCATGTTGTCTGTTGGAGCAGTACATCGTAAGGAACGTAAAATATCCTGTTGTTGCAAGCTCCAAGAATGCACAGTTTGCCAGAAAAGTGCACACAAGTTTGCTACGACAATAACACAACGCCTGATACGTAGGGAAAAAATGCTACTTTCATTAGATTTTGCAACGTTCTGTCAAGCGACTGCATCACAGGATGCTTTTTCGTGAGAGCACGGCGCATTTACAAGGCAGTTATTTGGTGGAAGACGCAATTTTCGCCTACATTCCAGGTATTGTATTATTTTCACAGCAACAGTAGTGTGCATTTTTCTAGTAAACGGTGCATTTTAGGAGCTTGTAGCAAGATTACTTTTTTGTTCCTTACTATAAGCTGCTCGAATAGGCAACATTAAATGTTCACAATACCTGAAAGCAAAGTAATATTATGAAAAATAAGGGTAGTAGCTCCCATTGTTTTAATGAAACGGGAAGGTTTTAAGACTGAAATTTTTACAAATCACCTCAAAAATACTTAATATTAGCCACGGATTCGTAATTTACCGTTTACCTTTTCTGTATTTGGGCAAAGAACTATTTTTAAACTCGATTTTCAAAGGCTCATAACTCCATATAGTATTCATTTGTCTTGAAAGTGTCCTATATGATGTCGTCTTACTTTTTCACAAGGAATCGTCTTCAGGAGTTTGAGATGTTAATTTCCTTACACCCTTTATGTGTGTATAAATGTTCATTATATACGTATATAATTCTGTCTAATCATCCCAGACGCACGCACAACTCACCAAAATGTAATCGGAAACGGATAATGGTATTAGAACGCGTAATTTGAAAACTTGCAAAAAAAAAAAAAACACACACATTTGGGGCTAGGTGCACCGAGGGATAGAGGTTTTTGACAAAAGAAAATTAACTAAATAAAACTAACCTAATTTATTTACCATTATCCACATTAAAATAATCCCTATATGTCAGTAATGAATAATTACAATTAGGCCTAAAATAAAGCATTAAACAACACAAATAAATAACTACTGTTTCATACTGTATATGTTATAAAATCTAAATAATAAAACCGCAGTTCTCTGTACAAGTTCTCTGTACAAGAACTGTATCTCTCACTATCCACAAATGGTGGACACAATGTTCTAACTACGAGATCCTCTTGAGGCCCCGAAACTTCCTAGTCGCACTACCCGGTGCTGCAAACAACCTCGCTGAACAATCTTGAATTATTCTCGCAACCCGTCAACATCGCCACAACTCACGCCAGATGCCTCCTGGCAAAACAGAACACTCTTGTCTCTGCCGCAGCTCTCTTTTATATCCTTAATCTTAAGTCTAGAATTCTCTACGCAAGTATTTATTTCAAAGCCCCTATAAGAATGTAACATTTAGGTCAAACACCACCCCGTAGAAGATAGTACACACAGGAATACTCTAGACCAGGGGTAGGCAACATGGAAACTCTGGTGATCTACTAGTAAGTTCTCGCTAATTGAAATGATCTACTGCTCCCCTGTAATGTATATCTCACGTGCATACAAGATACGTTCTGTTTTTGTTTTATTTCTAACGATTGTAAATAGCCTACTTATTGTTTTAAAGTTACATAAATATATAATTAAAAAATAAATGATTGAAA
>PNEQ01095529.1:0-41022 GCA_003012365.1 Medauroidea extradentata | reverse complement strand
GATACTGAAACTTTTGAATATTGAATTTTATATTCAATTCTCGAGCTCTAAGCAACACAGTCTCGAGAATTCTATCATGCTCTTCCTTGGTCTTTGCAAAGATTAGGAAATCATCAATGTATATAAATAGACCTTGGATATCATTAAAATGAGCCTCACACATCTCCTGAAATGCCTCTGCAGAGATTTCCAATCCAAAAGGTAATACACTAAAGCAATAGCATCCAAAAATGCATGAGAATGTACAGTACTCCCTAGCTTCTTCAGCAAGTCTGATTTGCCAGAACGATTCTTTTAGGTCTAACACGGAACAGAATTTTGCCGAACCTAATTTTGCTTTCAAGTCATTTAAGGTTGGGATGCCATAGTATTTTTTGTTAATGGCTTTATTCAGAGCTTGAGGATCCAAACAAAGGCGTAGGGACCCATCTGCTTTTTCTACTAGCACAAGGCGATTAACCCACTCTGTTGGTTCCTCAACCTTAGAGATTATACCCAAGCCGCACAAACGATCTAGTTCCTTCTTTAATTTCTCTTTTATTACAAGCGGTACTCTATTTGGCGGTTTAGAGACAGGATCCGAACCCTCCTTTAATGTTAACACAAACTGTTTTGGAAAACATCCTGCTCCCTGAAAAACATCAGCAAACTTTGATAAGATTTCATCTTTACCTTTTGTCTGTTGTCCGCTAGCAGCATCTAAAACATCAACATTTCTCTTCTCGATGAGGCCAAGCTGTACACAAGTGTTGATGCCCAAGATTTGTTGACATCCTACAGTAGTCACGACAAATTCTGCGAATATGGCCTTAGATTTCACCATGATCTCTAACAAGACCGACCCATGCACTCTAATACGTGAACCGTTATATGCCTGCAATATCACCTTTGAGTGAGAAAGCTCGATTTTAAGATGCTTGCACTGTAATTGCTCGAAAATGCTTAGTGGGATCAGATTTACATCGGAACCCGTGTCGAGCTTAAAATCACATTTAATGCGATTATCTAACACCACTGCCTGATGCCAACTATTTACATTATGAACACATAACCTTACTTCGTCCCAGTAGATGTCAGTGTTGCTATGGTTTGTGTTACTCACTTCAGCATTCTTATATTTCACAGTCGTGCCTTCTTTATTCTTCATTCTGCACACGTTAGCAAAATGGTTTGGCCTCCCACAGTATGCACAATTTTTACCCCGAGCAGGACAAAGGTCCATCCTTCGTGAATGCATTCTTCCACACCAGTTACACTTCATACCTCGCGGAGGATGTTCCGGAAGAGAAGCACCTCTGTCACGTTGTGAAGTTGGCACCTCTATAGCTGGTACCTTATCCTTCTTGTTCTTGTCTACCCAGTCGACTTCACCTATGCTGGATCCCTGTACTTCTGCCGCCTGCGCTCTTGTGATTTCCGCGAGCCTTAACTTCTCTATAGCACCGTCGAGTGTTACATCTCCTTTTATGAGTCCCCTCTGTGTGTCTTTGTCACAGCAATCGAGCACTATTTTGTCTCGCAGCATCTCTTCTTCCGCCTGAAACGAACAGTCTTTGCTAAGATTCTTGACGTCGGTTAAAAAGCGGTCAAAAGGCTCTCCAGGACTCTGTTTTCTAGTATAAAACAGAAATCGAGAGTGGAGAATGTTCTTTTTAGGATCACAATATTCTTCAAACGACTTTAACACTCGTTCAAGCGTACATTTCCCTTTCGGGAATTGGAAAGTGTTATATACGACGACGGCGTCCTCGCCAATCGTATTCAGTAGAATTGCAATTTTCCTGTTGTCGTCTTTTTCGGAGAGTCCGGCTGCTAACAAATAAATCTCAAAAGATTGCCTGAAGCGTCTCCAGTTCGCAGCGACATTACCGGTGAGCGCAAGCTTGTCCGGAATGTTGAAACATGTTGCCGCCATTCTGTCCCTGTTGATCTTCTTATCACTATTACATGATGTCAAATACCGACTGCGCCATGTATCATGTTTTTAATAATCAACTCGAAAGCCACAACCAACTTGTTTATTGACATTCCACTTACACAAGAAATCACAGTCCGCCTTTTTCGTCATATTGCCCCACATCCACTGCCGCACATGTTGCCTACCTCTCGCTCCCATCTTTACTTCCATACCATATTTACTTCCCTACTACAAATCCTATGGAAGAATTTGACGACAAAGAATTTTTATGTAGGTTAGGTTTATCGAAGAATATGGTTGTGCAAATTTTGGACCTCATCGAGCCAAATTCGCCAGTTTATTCTAGCCGCATCAGGCCTGTAACAGCCCTTAACCAGTTACCGTACATATAACTTTGAGGTTTTATGCAACATGGGTATTTTTGATAGTGTGTGGTGATTTGATTGGTGTTCACAAATCTACCATCTCAAGAATAGTCAAGAGGGTTACACACATATGTGAAATGCTGGGCCATAACCTAATAAAAATGCCATGAAATTTTACTGAAAGAAGTCCTATTTGCATACACCTTTACTGAAACCAATTACTCAAGTAGAGCGAAATTACAACTATTTTCTTTTCGTTCAAGTATATGCATTCTACTTTCAATAAGATCTATAAGCAATGTCTTTTCCTTTTCGGAGCGAAATAAGTGGTGTAGTTACAAAAATTGAGTGTGCTAATCAAAATATAGACAGTGTTAATGAGAACATAGACAAGAAAATGGACAGTTTAAATGAGATTGTAGACAATATATAGGGAATTAATGAGCTAGTGCATACAAAAATAGAGTATATGGACAAGAAAATTGAAAGTGTTTCTCAAATGGTGGACCTAAAATTGAAAATGTCAGTGAATTAGTGGACCATAGAATTGACAGTGTTAATGAAAATATTGAAAAGAAAATCAGAAGTTTGAAATATGACCTGCAGAAAGAGGCGCGTGTCTTAAGGACGGAATGGGAGGAATTTCTACAGTGACAGGCAGGTGTCAGCCATCGGTGTGTCGGGATAGCAACTCGACGAAGCCATAGAGCCGAGACATCAGGGTAGCGATGGAAGATACTCTGCGACGTCAAGATCGGCGGTAGGAGTATCACAGCACATGAATACAGCTGATGTTGCCATGCCAGGTGTTGGAAAGAGGGTTACAATCAAGCCTGCCCCTTATGATGGCCGAACTCCATCGCGTGAATATCTGCTCCAATATGAGATAGTTGCAACACTGAATGGTTGGACAGAAGAGCAACATGCATCTACCTGGCAGCATTGTTGAGGGACCCTACACTCAGTATACTCCAATCTTTGCCTGGACGACTTCGCCTGGAGTACCTATACTATGTTAGTCTCTGCCCTGGAGCTGCGCTTCGGGGACCGCTATTTACGACACACCCACCATGCCCAACTTCGAAACCATAGCCAGCGACCTGGGGAGTCACTTCAGGAACTTTCGCTGGACATTGTGAGACTATCCCATCTGTCATTTGAGGGGTGTCCAGAGGAGGCACGAGATGCCATTGGGTTCTTTGTTGATGGAGACTTGGAGGTGCGACAAGCAGTACATGCCTGGCAGCACCTCATACCATGGAAGATACTCTAGCCCATGCACTGGAAGTCGAGTAGTGTGGTGCGAACAGCGAAAGTAACAAGCGAAGAACACTCTGAAGGAAATTAAAACAGCAATCAGTGTCATTTCCAGCAGAGTTGGTACTTCGGAGCATCGCCCTCGACCAGGAAAGCAGCCAGAGTGCTGGGATTGTAGACGACCTGGACACCTGAGAGCCCAGTGCCGACAGTATAAGCGAAGAAACCAGGACCCAGAGCCAGGTGAAACCAACCAATTAGTTCAAAATTTGGGAAACACCTAAACACCTGTCCTGAGGGGCGAAGGTCGGTCATTGCTGGAGGTAAGGCCCCAAAATTCCTTCGAGTACAATTGGTGAAACAGGAAATTGACACATTGCTGGTAGATGGCAGCCTGGATGATGTACCCTGTCAGATGGCTGTAGGTACAAGGGCGACCATTAATTAACTTACTGAGAAACATTTATCCGTCTACAGGCTTATCAAGCCAATGACAACTGCCAAACGTATTTGACACCGACGAGGTTTTAAGTCAGAATTTGGAAACAGTATTAACATCAGCATAGGGATGGATACCATGGTGAGAATTCAGAACTGGAACTGTGGTTGGAGCATTGCGAAGAAGGATCACACGACAGCATGCAGGCAGGAGCGAGCAGACGTGGAGACACAGATTAACTCCCCAATTTTTTCGTTCTGCTACTACCCTCCAATGGGACTATCAGGTCTCGCTGGACGATAACATGCACCCCGCGCAAGAGTGGACTATCTCCGCTGCAAACATTTTTAATGCTTGGGAGGTCATCTGCATTCGACGCGAGCTTCGACAGACGACTTATCAATAAATTTCACATGCAGGTGTAGTTTGTCCAACCTACTGTAGGCGACGGCGGGACCATAGAGAGACAATCGGGAGCGGAAACCGGAGTGATTTGGATATGTTAAATGTGAGGCCAAAAATTTTCCTGCAACTGGCTACGAAACCGCGACCTACAAAACATGTGGAACAGTTAGGCATAGACAGTATGTTCAGGCAAGAGAACTGCGGACTTTTGGAGAGCGAGTGTTTGCGTGCAGCCTGTTCGCTGACCAGCAGGATGCATCGCGCAACCACGCCTTGCCAGGCACATCGTCCGACACTCGACACAGTGACCTGACAAACTGCGCTGTGACGCCCGTGCTCCAGCATAGTAGCTTGTCGTGCGAGCGCGCCGATGCCGTGAGCACAAATGGAGCGAGTGGCTACACGCCCACGTGACAGGACAATGTCGCAGGAGGCAGTGACAGACAGGTGTGATTGATGACTAGGGCGCACAACCATATTCCCCTAAGTTCATGGCTCTACCCGAATATGCGAGCAGCAATGTAGAGGACTTAACACCATACTTAGTTAAATGTGCAAAGTGGTTAAAACGTTACCATGTAGGTACCCGAGGAAAAGTGGACAGAGTGGATTGTTAGCACAGCTACGTGGTCAAGGTACGCGAGTGGCGGAACCTGTGGAAGAGAGTTGATGTGACATGGGAAGAATTCACAGCAGTATTAAGCGACCAATTCTCCGAGGCATCACCCTGACGAGTAGGAACGTGATGTTGGAGCCATTACGGACACCCATTCCTGGAGAAACAGTAGAAGAAGGGTATGTACGTCGCGCGACGACAGTAGAGCATGGACTGAAGTAGCTGTTAAGTTTTGGAAGCAAGGGGGCAGAAAAACCGTAAGCGACACACGGTACAGGGAACGAGCTGGCAACGGGGAAGTCCGAAAACAGGAAGACGGAAGAAGCCAAGCTAACTTCTCCACTTCAAGCGCTGACCAGGGAGACATTACACTACTGCCCAGGAGACGATAGCAAGAGGGTCTGGCCCAGAGTGCCACGTGCCCAGTACCTACACTCTACTGGCACGAGGACTGCCCGGTACGCAACCCCAAAAGACATCCGTCAGGAAACTAGTAAGAGCGAGAACTCGACCTATCGTTGATTTCCCCGCAGTCACCAATAAGTGCCCGGACATGACCAACTGCAACCAAGCCGACCTTGGACTCGCCAACCACAAGGACCACCTGATGTGGATCTCTGTGGAGGTGAGTGATTGACCTGTCAATGCTGTCATCGACATAGCTACGAGTTATACTTTATCCGGCCCTGACCTAGTGCGCCCTGAGTGCATCGTACACTACCCGGCTACGCTGCAGCTGGCCACGCACGACGGCGTTGGGCGAACCCTGGAAACAACCGACATCATCATTTGCCTGCAGGATCAGGTCTCGACGACAACAGCATGGTGGTGAGCAGACTGCATGAGAAGGTGGTGCTAGGCCAACCAAGTCATCAAAGTTGCAGCCCGGCAGATTCACCTGAGGACTGGTGAGCATAGGAACATCTATGCAGAGAGTGAGTCGACTTTTCTGCCAGGGTCTTGTGTTACACTACCCGACCTACACAATGAAGTGTCCGAGCAAAACTGCGATGAGTGACAGGATATGTTCGAGTTCTTGAACCTCCCTCGCGCCACAACAGTGGCAGAACACACTATCGCCACACACAGTACGAACCAGTGTATCCCCGACCGAGAGCATATGGGTTTGAGGAACAGAGTCATTAGAAACCAGGTGCTCAATCAGCAGATTAGGCTCAGGGTAGGTCAGGACTGTTCACAACAGAATGGGCACCTGACGGAAGCACTAGTTTGCCTACGGAGGCCGGTTAGTGTGGCCACAGGGGAGACACCGGCTACGTTAACAAATGGACGGGAACTACCATGCCCAGAAGAACTCTGCTCACATGAAGGGGAGCGCACATCACCAACCACCAGTGAACGGTGCGGACGACACAGGGAACGGTTGGAAAATGCAAGGAGGCTGCAGGCAGCATACTTAAGGAGAATCACGCGTAGTCTCAACATTCTCCGGAGGAACAAGCTTTAGGCGCACAAGTGAATGTTCTGCAGTACCCTGTAGTGCCTAGGGAACCACCACACACCCCGAGACCCTTAGGTCTACTGCCCTGAGTCAGTTCACAGTCCAGGTAGCGCCCATTACCGACTTCTCCCCACACCTGGAACTTTTAAACGTATTTTCCGGGCAGGCCAATGGCGACAACTTTAGTTAAAGCACATTGTCTCCTGCACAATTTTGTATGGAAACGTGACTGGTACAACTTTGAGGAGACACACACATCCACTGGAAAGAGTCTCATCTCATGGAACAGGAATGTGAAATGGAATGAACATCAGGGACAATCTTGCAACCTATTTCAGCAGTAACACTGGTTCTATGCCTCGGCAAAATACCATTGTTGGCAACGGTCTTCGACAGTTCTTTAATGGTAACATATGATATGATGTTCATTATTTTTAGACAATGCATTTCAGTAATATTTGCAACAGCATATCATCTATTTGTAACATTATCCAGTTACATATTTACAATTCTGTTAATGGTTTTAAGGGAAAGCAGTGAAACGGTACAACAGTTATTACTTACTGTACCTACATTATTATACACATTTACAGAATTTCCTCATTTAAGATATTATTGTATATTTGTATTTTAACTGAATTTCAATTGTATTTATTATTAGAAACTTAAAAGGTATGATTGAACTAAGTCTGTATTACATTTCATAAATTTGATACGAAAACGTTATTCATTACCAAACCAGCAGAAAACTAATGTTACATACCTGACCTTTATACATAGGTACATATAGAGTACATAGCAGCTTTCTCACTTACACTATTGATGTGAACAATGTTAAGAATACTTCTTAACTTACCACATGCAATTCTTTCTTTGTTTGTCACCTCATTCCAGCTCTCTCAAACCACAGTTCTTTAATCACGCATTGAGGCATCCTGGCCAAGATTCTAATTTTAATACGTCTCGTCATTTGTATCATATAAACACGGACGCTTTTAGATTTCTAAAATCAACAATGTACGTGTGGCCACTACACTGCGACATTTGTCACGTCATAAAATAGACCCTGGCTTATTCAAGTTGCGACCTGATTTTGATGTTGCTTTACTGTTCTTCTGTCACGCCACATTTACTGCCGGTCTGGCCAGCTCAACTTCGTCCTGCGTGTCATTTTTGTGGTCATAGTTGATATCTGTAATGTAAGAGAAAGAAGTGAGTTGTGTTGTGATTATATCTTGTGTGTGCGGTTTAGTATTGGCATTTAAAAGACATGTATTCAATGAGCGAATGAATTATATATGTATGGTCTTGCGGATGGGAATGCTTTACAAGCACATGTACTTTATGCAGCGAGGTATCCTGACAGGCAGACTTCTTGTCCAAGAACTTTATACAAGAATCTACCAACGCTTGAGGGAGACCGTCTCACTCGAAAGATGGGTTTCAGATTCTGGAAGACCAAGAGGGGTACGAAGCCCTGAGTTTGATGAACATGTTCTTCACGATGTACTGTTGATGATAATCCCAGCAGTCCACCCGGGTACCATTCCATAAGGGATGCCACATTGCCATTTATTTAGAAATAAATAAAATATGAATATACACTTACAACAGAAAATATAAAATAAAAATATGTAAACGCAATACAGTGGATTCTCTATGTATTGAAACATGATGGATTGAAATATGTACCTGCATTCATGGAACACATTCTGGGGTCGATTAATTCATTTTACAGCATTTTAAGACCACATTCAGTGAAATCCCTCATGTACTGAAATTTTTTGTCAGTCCCATGAGAAACTGTGGATAGAGAATCCACTGTATATAGTTTTCCTTTATAGTTATTAAAAAATGGTTCGTAAAATAATTAGCTCTTGCAGAATATTTTACTATTTAAACCCATTACATTTTATTGCAGAACAATCCATCATGCTTAAAGAGATCATCAGTATAAACCACCTCTGGACTAGTCTCAGCTGCCGGCAACTAACCCACTCCTGACCTCGCAGACAGCAACTGAAGAACAAGTAAATCAACAATATTAGTATTAAATATACAGTATTTATTTTTTCCTTTTCGTTTATGCACAATATTTACAGAGCACAGTATATAAAAATTGCATTATTCTTGCTGTTCTGAAACATTTTTAAAGCAAACAGTAAATGTTTCTGTTAACCACAGCTCTAAAAACAATAAAACATCCATAAAATGCAGGCCTATTGATCACATATTTTTCTAATCAAGTCGGTCTGAGTCTTCACTGCTCCACGAAACATTACTGTGCCAAGGTTTTGAAATCTCTGTCAGATATGAAATACTGCCTTCAGAAGCTTCTGAATACCCTGCAGTAAAAAGAAATTCCAAATGAAACACTTATTGAAAATATGTACTGTACCTATATAATTTACATGTTAACCATTTTTATTTCAAATATTGCATCTAAGTCATATGGGTATAGAGTTTATTCAGCACTACTATTCTTTTATTCCTACCCACACATCACAAACATACACAGATTGAAACTACTATGTGGTTGCAAAACTACTATGTACAGTGGAACCTCGTACAGACGAGTATGGGTTAAGACGAGAATATGGCCATAACGACAGTATTTTTGTTCACCGTCAATTTCTGTATTAAATATAACGTTAATTAATTCGTTTAATACGAGAGCATTTTCACAGTTGCGTACGTTATAACGACAGAAAAACGGCTGTATGTATGCGGAATGCATCACGTAAACAACTCGTAGCGCGCTCGGAGTGAACATCGAGAGCTGCAAGAAAGAATTGATTACGCGCAGCGTCCCGTACATCTGGTGGTGCGCTCTTGACGCAAAACTCTGAAACGATAATCCCGGCGGAGCAGGCATCACAGCGATGAGCGGTGATCGATACTGTGCGATGAGTCGGCTCTATATCGACACGTGTACACACAAAGAAAATTTCGTTTTGCGTTACCTTTGTCTCCTGACAACTTCTATCGTCTTCAGGTTGGAGTTAGTTGCGCGCGCGTGTTTTCTCTAGCAATGGCAAGTGAAATCAAATGGAAAGCAATCAATCTGCAAACAAAGCTTCAGATTATTCGTGCTTCTTTGCCATGGCGGCCCAGCGTCCACGCTACTCTAGAGGCCCAACGCAGCCATGTTTTCCTTGCAAGATAGCGTTATATAATTTAGCATTCAGATGATAATTATTTTCTTTCGCTCATACATAAAGAATATTTTCCTTGTATGAAAATGTATTACGAGAGGTGATGTTTCAAAGTGCGTATACTGTGCCACTGTTTTAACGTGTGTATTAGTTTCACATAAGCAGATGCATAATCAACACACTGCATCGTCATTCGTCCACGAATGTTAACGTATACGTTAAAGTATAAAGGTGAAACTTTTTTATTGTGTTTATAAGACATTGACTTTACGTCGCTGAGACTATAGTACCCCAAAAAATTTTTCCTTTCGAAAAAAAAATAAAAATAAATAAATAAATTGAAATTTTTGATTTTTTGAAAAACAATAATATTTTGAAATTTTATTGTTTTGTTGTTGAGAGGTGGTAATGGCATGAACGTATACAATATTTTGTTAAAATAGTTCCAGCGATTTTCGAGATACAGGGTGTTTAGTTTTTTGGGGTCTCGCACAGCACGGCATTGCACACGCACACTGTCACTAGTAAGTACATAGTTCAGGAAAAAAAAGGGGGGGGGGAGGAAGGCAAAGAACTGACGATTTATCGGCAATATCGGTTGAGACGAGCATCTGTTATAACGACAATATCTGCCATCATTGTCAACTCTCGTCTTAACAAGGTTCCACTGTATGTGGTTGCTAATATTCAAGTATCTATCAAGTGCATTATAAATACATAATATGGAATACTGTACATACATTCGTACAATAAAAATTGCAGTGGCTGTGGTTGCCACAGTGGCTAGTGCAATCGCCCCCAACCAGTGTCTCTTTTGAATTCAATTATTTCTCTGTGAGGTGAACCCAGAATTTTGTATACGTATGGGGATATTACCAGTTGATGCAGTATTTTGATGTGTTTTCGTAAGGATTTCTCATTTCTCACAACCTTTAATTCCGGTGCTACCCCGTAATCACCTAATATCACCTCCCACCATTCCAGTGCTGAAAACCTCACTGCTAAGCACTGACAAAAATCACTTCACTACCAAATTAACAAATACACAAAACGTTCTTAAAAAGAAACTAGTACTACTTAAAAATTGTTATAAATGTAGCACTTTCAACAGGATATTAGAACCTATTAGATATGTAACTTGTTGGCAGTGGAATAGTTAAGTTAACCTATCAATCAGGAAGGTATATCTTTCCATCACTATAAGAAAGCTAGTGTAAAAATGCAGGAATGTTGACACACGTACATGCATGTATGCATGTGCACACATGCGCACACACAAACACACACACACACAGACTTTTCAATATTTCAGAGTTAATTAAATCTGAGTTCTTTAGGTTTCAAATTAACTCTGAACAGTACTACGCATATGTGAATCAAGAAAATATAAGAAAATCTCATTCCTAGGATTAAGTTATGACCCAGTTCAGAACCAAACTGCTGAGATGGGCAAGTATAGGAGAAATTGGAGAAGAAAAAGAAAATAAAAATATCATCTCCCATTTCTAACCTAAGGTATGTACATATGATTCATTATTTTGTTGAATTACCACTCACATATGTACTTACTAGGAGGTGTTGAAGTGTACACATCAGGAGAATCTCCCGTTGATGGCATCAAAACTTTTCGAACTTTCTGTAAAAAAATGTATCATATGGATAACAGAGGACAGAAATTCTTTACACATAGCCAACTACATATATTGATTTTTAAATAAAAAAACTGTAATGTAGAGGAAACTTAATTTCCCAAGTAAACATAAATTTTAGGACATAGCCTTAAATACACACACGACTCCAACAGTTAACAGCATTGCTCCCTTAGTTTAACAATCCTCAAATATAAGTGAACAACAATTTTACTAGGTTTGTGGGTGGTTTTAATAAAGTAGTAGTGCATAGTGTCTAACTTTTCCAACTATCCACGTTTTTTGATCACACATAATTTTCCATTTTTCACAATTTTTTGTAACATGTTCCCGATAATACATAATTTTGATGTACAGATTTTCAATTTACAATTTTTTTGATTATCCGAGGCATAGACCTTCTTATTTAGGGTGGTTAGTTGAAGTTGGTCGGAATTTACATCCGGGGAGGAGGAACAAACAAATTTTTTATATATATATATATATGGAAAAAATACTGTGGTTCCGAAATTCTAGTAAAAGTTAGCAAATTTTTATTCAGCTTCGAAAATTTCTTTATTTCAAACAACCCCACATTAGAAATGCCTGTTCATACAAATTAAATTCTAATAAAGCGTGAAAATTCAGGTTCATATTACAGAGATTTCACTGCAAACAAAAATGTGTGGTTACTGCTATAGCTGACCATTATTCATACTTAACATCTTTGGTCCAATATAAGTAATGTTTATTAGCGGGCTCCTGTAACATGAGCCAAGATTTCTGAAATACTTCTACAAATTTGGAGAGTGGGTTCCCTACACCAAGGCTAGGAAAATAAGTCTGTGTGCATAAGCACACACACAAACATAATTTATTCAGGTTAGCAACATGGTTCAAATGACTAGATCCCATACTCAACATAGCCTTACCGGTAGTTAGGGTATAATGTTGGCAGTATATAACTGATTAAAAAGGACTTGGCAGAGCAAGGTTCGCAGCAATGTACCACAATGGATGTTGACAAAATAAATTTTTTATGTACACAACTGTATTTACAATAGTAACAACTTAAATTTTTTTGACTTGTAAAGAATTAATTTTGCTAACTTACAGTATTTTCTTTAACCAGGAACAGGTTTCTGCGAAAGCACAACTAGTGACGAAAAATCTAATTTGCGTCGCAAACTGCGATGCAACACCTTTTAAATTACACATTGGTTGTATGTTAATTTCTTTCAATGAGGTTTCAATACAGAGACAAACTTATGATATTAACGGTTGATAGATGTAACATTATAGCTCAGTAACCATTGCTAAAAGGTTGACCCCAACTTGCTACAAAACTTAACGATGGAATACGTAAGTTTAGAAATAAAATCATATTATTATAGGTAGACTGTACGTTAACTTAGAATTAACAAGAATACTTGCCTTTTCAAGACTAATGGGAAACTTAACGTCTGGAAAGCTTTCATTCCCAGTTTCTGCATTAGCTGGAGAGCTTGGTGATGAAGCCAAGTGCATCATTCTTTCTTTTCCTCGAAGCGCAGGATTGTAATGCTGTTTCTTTATAGTAGAGAAAGGAAGCCTCTCACGACCAGATGATGATGATGAAGGCTGGTTAGTATCATTACATTTATCCACACAGGAAGAGCTTGATTTTCTAAAGAAGAACATGTAGTCTGGTTCAGCCACATGAATTTCCGAGAGTTTAAACCAGTCTGAAACAAGGAATAATTGCTACATTTTCTAAAATAATTTTTACGACAAAATAGCCCACATCTTAGTTACTTTACGATTCAATAAAAACATCTACCGTGTACAAGTAAGTACTTGTCAATCTCAATACTCTTAGAGCTTGGGGAATATTTCTTGCTCATTTGGGAAGTGATACCCAGTTCAGAAATCCCGCTTAATAAGTTCAGGAATTTTGCACATGTTATATTTATATGTACTTCAAAACTTTAAATAAAATTTTCAGGATAGGTCTAAATTTTTCAGTCCAAACAGAAATGTCTATAGCAGTAATTGTACCTTGTCTGCATGTTGAAAGTAAAATACAACATACAGTGAAATCTCGTTATAAAGAGTATGGTTTATAACATTATCTGTCCTATAACAACAGCTTTATAATGCACCATCTCTCCATAATACATGTAAAATTATTTGGATATAACAACAATCCGCTATAAAGACAGTTTTTGTTGCCATTTACAGTTGTTGTTATAGTGAGATTCCACTGTATTACAAACCAAAACTGGACCATCCATAAATCCTTATCAACAATAACATATGAAGACTGTAATGGCTCCAATTTTTTAAGGGATATAATGGCAGCGTTACATGTCTGCTGGTGATGAGCTAGTAGTCCGACCATCACCAGTATACTCGTACTGTAAAAAAATGCAACCTTGTTCAGCGAAAGGGAGTGGTGGTGCTTGCTATAATTTCAAGGCCAAGCTATGGTGTATGTGTGGGCATGTAGGTACACGAGTTTACATATTACATGTTTTGAGATAAAAAATCTAAGATGCAACGTTTTCTGAACAGTAAGTGGGTTGAGTGTTGTTTGTAAACAGTTTAATGAAACATTTTAGTTGAGCTTGTTTTTCAAGTTCAGTTGGAATACATTTTGAGTAACTAACAGGAGAATGTAAGGAATTCCGGGATTTGCGAAGGAAATTTGTACAAAACAGAAAACTAATCGTGCAACAGTTTGCATGGAAACAGTGGCCCTAGTTTAGTTTTACACAGTAATGACTCCTTACTGTGTTCCAAATTTTACTGCTTGAATGTGGCTGATATATATTGTAAGAGTTGGAATTTATAGTCCTCATAGTTGCGAAAACCAAATTTGTTGTTTGGGAATACAAAGTGAGATGTCTGCATCTGTACACAATTGGTATAGTAATTTTTTCAGCTCAGAAAATACTTTAAGGAGAATTTAGCATCTGATACAGTGTTGCCAGATCATGAAATGTCAAATTCTCGATAAGTTGACCCAAAATTTCCAGTTTTTCCAGTTCCATAATAACACGAAAATTTTATATATATATATATATATATATATATATATATATATATATATATATATATATATATATACACACATACATATATATATATATATACGCACACACAGTAAAAAGGGTGTAATTGTACAGTAAAAACCCTATTTTAAAACCCCATGGTTCTTGAGGAAAGGGTTGTTATAGAGAGGTGGTTGTTATAAAAGGGGTTGTTATAAGTTTTACTGTGTGTGTATAGGTGTGTGTGTGTGCATGTGTGTATATATATAAGTTAATTTTCATGTTACTTTTAAATGAGAAAACATATACATATACAAAAAATACAAGACACAAGTAAGACACACATATAACGAAATGCAATATTACTAATTTGATTTACTCACTTTTTAATGTTTTTAGAGCTCATTTTTACCACATTTTACATATTATGAACAAGTTTTACATTTAACTTTCACTACATCACCTGGAACTGGTTCAAACAAATACATGAACACCGGCATGGACAGCCACTTGAAGTTGAACTTTTTTGTTTTATCCAGTATCTTTTTAGTTGCTTTAGAAACACCGCCACGATTTAATTTTTCTTTATGTTTCCGCACTGCGTCATCACTACTACTTTTACCTTCAGACAAAGAAACGTCTTCACTCTCCATTATATATGTTAACTGCACTGACTCCAGTGAGAAAATCCACAGGAAACATGAAGGGCGGAATGATAGTTCTGGTATCACAGATATGAGAAGTGTTTTACTGAGCCGACAAAAGATAAACAATGGAAACAGTATTCTTTTTCAGGAAAAGAAAACTACCAATAGATATGTACATTATTTCAGTCAACATTATCTAGATTGTTTTCGACAGCAATCAGAAGTATCGACTTTTCACATGAAACTACGGTGTTTGTAACATCTCCAATTGCATAGCCTTGTTCCATGATTGTGATAAGCAAGGTGGTCAGCATTTCAACTATCTTTAAAGAGTCGTTTTCAAGTAGCGATAACAAATAGCTGGTATGTCGCAAAGCTCATCTTACAGAAATCCAATACAACTGTACGAAAATACACACACATAAAAGAGAACGTACTGAATTATTTAAATGCACACGTAGCCAAAGAAATGTCATAGACTACAAAATATAATGGAATTAATTAGAAAATGTCAGGAATGTTAAAAATTCCAGTTATTTGTGGGTTTTTTCCTTTTCCTCGCCCACTATTGAATATTACCGAAAAACGGGAAATATCCGACCATCTGGCAACACTGATCTGATAACCTTAAACTTTTGCTATTAAATTCTGGACTTTTATGTACTTTTTTCATTATGACAGACATTCACAACTTATATGATTAAAATTTAAGATTATGTTTGTGTTTAACCATGAGCTTGTAGATTTGCTGAACAGTCATGGGGATGGGGTGGAGATACTTTAACTACAATATATGTCTTTCTTGGCGTTAAATAACTAACCATTTAACTTTATTTTCCTATTCTACATACAGTAAGTCCTCGATTTACATCATAACGCTTTACGTCATTTAGGATTAACGTCGCTAATGTTAGAGCACCAATTTTTAAATTTCAATACTTGCAAATTCAAACAATGTCATTAATCCATTCTTGCATGATCTCAATAATCCAATCTTACACACCAGAGTTGACATTATACGTTGCAAACAGATTTGGTTGTAGGTACCTGGTCTGACTCAATTTAAGTAGTTTCAATTAGCGTCACCATTTTCAGGAACCTAACCCCGAAGTAAATCAAAGACTTACTGTATTTCCGCCATGTGCGCTACCAACTTGTGAGTTTATTAAATGTACTATTTTCATGGAATAGCTATGTACAATGTGAAATCAATTCCACTATGTGTTACAGCCTTCTGCACAGTGTGTGTGGGAGAAGGCAGGGTGAAGACTGGACTTGCTGCTCGAATAGCGAGATATGCCTGTTGTCTGCCAGCCAGAAGAATGGATGAGGTAAGGTTGTCGCCGTCTGGAGAAGGCAGAGGGGTTGAGGCGAGAACACAAAGAACTGAAGGTTACAGAACACGCGCAGTAAACACTTAGGCGAGCAGTACTTGGGCGCCATCTGGTCTGTGCCCGGCCAGGAAGGTATTTGCCGATCTCAGAGCGTGCTGGTTCGGTGGCGTGCGTGTCCTTCCTCCGGCAAGACGATCGGTCAATGTAAATTACCGAGGACTTAGGCACGGGGCGGGCGGAAAACACCTGAGGACACTATTCAGGGGTTGTGCCTCACGACTCTTTCCCTAGGACCTATACAAAGGGCAGCTCCTACCACGCGAATGGATGTGTGTCCTCTGACTACGCGGGCATCACACGGTTGATTAACTTGCCCGAAAGCTTATAACACACTACCCACAGAACAGAGAAGTAACACCACTACCTACAGAACAGAGAAGTAACACAGTTTCTAACGACACACGTACGTCCTTCCCGTCACAGTGCTGAACAACAACTGCCTTTGTTACTGACGATGCTCTCCTCTTCCGGGGGGTGGGGGGTGGAGAACACTGTGGAGGGGGCAAGATTGGGCTGACATTCAAGGTCAGTGACCTGGTACAACGACAAGGTGAAGCAAGTGTGGAGAAGCAACGGAATCGGAGAAGCACAGGAATTGGGAGTTTCCCAAGAAAACCCACCACCAGCTAAGGCAATGTCTGCCATGTTTTTCACTCGCTAAAAAGTCAGGACTGAACCCACCACGAATCAAACCTAGATCACATAGGGTAAGTGAGAGGTCTGACCCCTCAACCACCACAGTCTTAGCTATGTATTAGCCCCAGCTACGTAATTTATATCTGTACAGTATTAACACCACTACACTACAATTAAATTTATGTATGTACATATTTAATAAAACAGCCAAACATATAGTTACCTTTTTTGAAATTGCTACCTTTGTAATCAACATTTTCTGCTGGAGGTGGAAGTTTTAACCCTGTTGATAATGGAAGGCAAGCAAGTTCACTTACAAACCTACACAAATCATAGAATGGTTCTGGAAAAGAAAAAGACATACTGGTAACACTAAAAAATGGTAGGAAAATTCTATGTAAAATACACTTCTTAAAATTTTTCTTTAATTTCTACAGTTCCAAAATAAATATTTTCTTCCATTTGAAATTTTAGTAAAAAAGTAGAATATGCATTTTTAAAACTAATGCCATCAACATTAATAACTAAATTAATCATCACGCAAATAAAAAAAATAAGAATCCACTGAAATCAATGGATAATTGGCTTTAGCAATACAGTAAAACTTACCTAATAAGTTACAGAACTCTAACAATACAATTGTTGTAAAACTTAATTTTGGAATTTACATGAACTGCACAGCCTGAAACTACAGAAACAACAAGAACATGAAAGAGTACCTGATTAATTTTGTTTTTTGAAGCTTTAGTTATACAGTAGCATTTCTATTGGTTCCTTAAAATTGTAATATAACTGGTGTAAAATATTGTTTGTAGAAGATTTTTGTTTTTGGATAGTTCAAAGTTAAATGTCCAGAACAGTAGTAAAACATACGTGTACCAACTAAATATCTGCAGACAAATAATAATTATTACAAAAAAAGGAGAATGAGTTAGCGGGATAAATGAGAAGAGGTAGGTAATAAATAGGTTGGAACTTAGTAAACTTAAATAATATGCACATAAAAAATTTATGTACCTAATTTGCTTATCTAGATCACACATCCACATCAATAAAAATTTTAATCCGTTTACAGTCTAAGGTATTTGAATATCGACATCATGACAAAGTACTCATTCATATAATTTGTTAAATACACCATGCATAATTCAATTGTATTGAGCATCATGAGCGTTAAACAGGTAAATAATCAATTCTGGACACTTGCGGAATCGCCACTATTAACGTAACATCAGTGTTCTTATCAAATTCCGAGGTTCTTAACCAGTGGCATAAGTACGAAAGACATGGGTGACAAGTCGCCTCTCAGAGTCGCAGACTCTTGCTGAACTATTCCATTAGTCAGCGCTGCCATCATGGTACCCGCTCCCTGCCCCCTTTAATGCAGTTATTGCAAATGACTTGATGTTAACAGTGCAATGCATGTCGGATGTGAGTTAAAAGTGTATGCTGCCGAGCTTGAATCTGTTCCCTCCCAAATTATCTTAGCTAAGTAACTGTTCTGAACTTTTATCCTGAGTGAGACACAGAAGAAAATGAAAAACACTAGGTCACCAAGGATGACAAAAGACTGTGGTGAAGATAGAGCCAGCAGCTCCCCCCTAAAGGCACACCAAAGTCTACATGACCCAAAAAATTAAAGAGGTGAGACGGGGTGAAGCAGCAACAGAGCGTAAGGGCAGCGGAAACTAAGGATCCCAGAGAACACCAGCTTGCCAACTGCAAAATTCTTAAGGTTTTCCATGTGCAAAAATGAACCTGAACCTACCAGGATATGTGTGCGTATATTCCAACCCACGTTGTAAAAGTTCAGTGGTATTATGGCCTTGAACAGCCCATATATTCACACAAGCGACATAAAATAATCTGTGATATGATGGATGGCAATATAACTGACTTCTCATTAAAATATGTGCATTTACATATGCAAAATAGCGCATGCGTGCATACACACACACAGATGAGACCAGATTTTATTTAAGTAGTAAATGAAAAGAATTTAAAATTTTAGACATAACGACTACATACCAAAGTATTTGAGCCAGTTTCCAAGATGCATCACAGACACATGCAGCAGAATATAATACACACACACTACACAGTTACATACCTTGTACACACCCTTCCTTCCTCTTTTCCAACAAGGGGCCCATATGTTCCCAATATTTATTTTTGAGTGCTTCTGCGAGCTCTTCCAGCTCTACCCTATATGTTGCAGCCTCGCAGGCATAAGAGTTTAATTGAGACAATGCTTCTTCTAGCTTAATTTCTACTTGATTTTCTTCACAAAGTATCTTAAAAGACTCAAGTTCATTTATAAGGAGCCCCAACTTTTCTGCCGATTGTTCTAGAATATTTTCCAAGGACAATTGGTCATCCTAGAAGAAAATAAGACCTTGCAAAATAATTTTTTTCATTTAAAATTTCAGTTCTTAATATATTATATGTTTAGCATAAAATAGGAACATACATATAATAGTGTTAACAAGAGCAGTGTAAATAATGCAGTCAATTAATATTCAGTTGAAAACACTATGTATGCACAAACACACATGTTTGTTTTAATATATTTAAACTGGTGCATATTACTAAAAACTTGCCAAGATGATATGTTTGGTAGAACCAGAAATACAGGCTGTGGTTGACAGCGTTTCTTTATACACATTTTGTATAGAGAAAAATTTTTTTAGCTTGAGTTACTCAGGCTTGTAAGAAAAAAAATACAAAATAAAACAAAAAAGGATGGGTGGCCATTGCATATCCTTCCAGTTTATTCTGTTTCATATAATATGGCCGTCCTACCTCAACAAGCCTCGTGTCAAACAAAGATTTTTAATGTAAACCGAGATATTTATCAAAGAAGTTTGACAAAAAAATGTTAGAATTTGACGTGCCATGGTCACACAGTTCTTTAACACCTCCTGACTGTGGGTGCAGCCCCTCCCCCTGTCTTGTCTACACATCATCTGGGTCACCAGCAGGGCATTGGTTGGGGCTGTTTTTATAAATAAAAACAGTTTCACTGAACCGTGTCTTTTTCCTTCAATTCATCCCTGTACCCTGGTCAACTCCTTGGGCCGCTGAGTATGTCAAAAGGATAGCACTTTGCTGCCATTCAGGCATTTTCTCTCTCGTAACAGTTCTCACCAGGCCAAGTGAAGAATAGATGGGGATGAGCTGTACCAGTCGCCGCTAACCTCTCCGGGGGTTGAGCTGTACCTGTAGCTAGTTGAGGGCATTCCTCTTGGGAAAGGCTGAGTGCGAGGTGAGCTACCAACATCCGCTAGTGCATCCAGCTGCATAGCTCCTGCTTCGGCCCTCACAGACCCCTGGGACTGCATACCAGGCATGGCATTGCGCAAGGGCGCCTTACATTGGCACCCTGGAAGCCGCCCATGTGAAATTATTAGCCCTAATCTGTTCTTCCCTTTGTAAAATCGCACTTTAGGAGATTAACTGACCATCTGACCTGCCAAAGGAGGATAACTCTTCTCCCCAACACCCTGATGCCCCAGCATAAGGCCGGAAGGAGACACAGGCAGAGGGTCGCCTTGGCCATCAAAATGCAGTCGGCGGGGTCAGGTCCGCTGCCAAGGTCTATAAGCAATTGAAGCAGGAAGCAGCACAAGCACGACACGCCACAGCCATCACCGGGAGGGTGCTCCAACATCCCCCGAGACAAACTGTTTCCTGGATCCCACTTCTACGACAAATAGAGTTACGACTGTCTCTTCGCCCCCCAGGCTATATTGTATCTCCCTTACCCCCTTCCTCTAATGGGGAGGCTCCTGTCCAGAGCTCTTCTGTGACTTCAACCCCACCAGTTCCATCAGACCTTGCTCCGACTTACCCTTCTGTAACCCAGGCTACAGCATATCACCCACTCGACACCTTCGCCCCTTCCAGACATTCCATGAAACCCTCTCACTCGTACGCACCTCCACTGCGCCAAGAACACCGAATAATAGATGTCAGAGAACCTACTTCTTCCAGGATCTATTGGCTCAAGAAAGGCTTCCAACCTTAACACCCCGTAACAGAAACCTCACTAGCTTAGCTGATCTCTGGGGGAAATTTGATCGCCGAACCAGGTAAGAGCGAGCCGGCAAGCTATATCACTTCACTGACACCCAGTTTCTGCGGCATGAAATTAAACTGTCTACACTTAAAATGTTCTTTTATTTTAAATAGTTGTACAGAGCAAAGTGGCACAACTATAACATGATGGACTCGTTTGGGAGAACTTGGGTTTGATTCCTTGCTGTGGCCATCCTGAATTTGCCTTTCCAGAGTTTCTCGATATCACACTAGGTTAATGCTGGGAATGTTACTTAACATAGACAGTAGTCGACTCCTCACCCAGTTCCTGACCTTGTGTAATATGTGTATAACAGTCTCTAATGACCTTGCTGTCCATAAGATGCAAATCTCAATAAAAATAAAACATATTAAGTTAAATAATTAGCAGTGCAGAGTTCAATTTTAACACATTTGAGTGCAATTATTTACTTTATTTCATTTGCTCCTCTAAAATATCTACAGTAAGTGTATTAAAAAATGTATTAATATGATTAACACATAAAATCATTGATATTTTGTAATAAAAAAAACTGCTGGTAAATTTTTTTACAAGTAAGAACAGTGCTAATATAAATAATGAATTTTAACAGCTGGAAAATGTCATCTCTAATGCCATTTAAGTACGTAACTAATTTTCCACAATTATTTCTTTACCAAGTGTATACACAGACTACATATACTTCATGTAAGTAAATTTGGTAGATTTCAAAATTATCTCACTTGCCAAACAAACGACATGGTACTTCGAACCTCTTACAATTACGACTTATGTGCACTACATACATGTACGTGCCCTAAAGTAATATTCTGTAACTGCAATCGCTAGCATTAAAATTCTTTTGATTACTGTCACCATTCTCAATAAAAAGCACTGTCTACTACGAGTTTAGTGAAGCAGTAACACCAGGTAACTAATGCCAAAATAACTTTCTCTGTACATAACTTACACAAACAATTACAGTCAGCTAATAGAAAAGTAAAATTAATGTGAACTTTCTTATGAAACTGGGCATTCGAATACATAGGTATATTGCACACAAAAGTTGCATTGATATTGTAAAAATACAGAATGCACTTAAAATTTGCACAGAATAATAAGAGTACATGCTATAAGTCAGTATTTTAGTTGCAGTATTTATTCAGAATCACGTTGGACTTCTTCCTGTTTCTTTACTATACACAAAGAAGAAGAAAGCATAAAGTGAAGCCTGTTTGGTCGTATGCCTGTTAATTTTATGTTGTGGAGTGTACACTGCGCTGTGAAATCTCTGAAACCATCCTCGGCTGGCAATAAACACGTCTTCCATTGAGGTTGAAATGCTTTCAATATTTTTCATCTCAAAGATTAATTCAACCCTTCTGAAGCCACTTCATAAAGTAAAGCTATAAATTAGTGACTTGAAAATTAATAACCAAACTAAAATAAACTTAACATCCCCACCTTTAAATCCTCTTAACATACAATTAAAACCGCAAATATGGGCAGCAAACCTTACTCTGCATAAGAAACAACTTTAATTAAATCACTGGTACAAAAGTTTGAATTAAAATATTTCCAAACTATGTACATAGAGGCCTCAAAAATAAATTTAAGAATTAGTTCACAATCATAAAATAAACAATGAATAAACATGTCCATTGGGGAGGGAGGAGGGGAGAGATGAACCTTGCGAAAAGCATATCAACCAGTAAACGTATTGTTCTTCTGCGAACCCCACAACCACAGCCGTATAGCCTTGCATACAGCCGTAAACCAGAGTTATGAACTCCCCTAATCTCAATACTGCAGCCAGGAGGAGTAACCTATCCAACAACTTCAAGACTTAAGAATGTTCCAGTGCGATAAAACCATAATTTTATATTTTTATGTAATAGTGCTAGTTTTATAGACAATACTTGTTGAGTATAGTTTCCTTGTACGAAACAATTTTAGCTCTCATATTTTTCTCATACCGGTGCGTCCAAGACAAAATTTGCATGTTACGCTGCCATGCAAATCGTAAAAACCAACTGACTTACTTAAATTAATTAATTCATGGTTAACTAACATTCCATGAGCTACGCAACAAAGTATTTAGAAGCCTACACATATTTTGAATTTTTTTAAAAAACTGCAAAAGTACAGGAAAAAAGTTGAAAACTCAGCAATTTTTTAAAATATAAAAACTGTTAACTGGAAGGTTATTTTAATACTTTGTTACACAGCCATGGCATGTTATTTCACTGTGAATTACTTCGTTTTAGTAAGTCAAGTGGTTTTCACTATTTGCATGGTAGTGTTAACGTGCAAATTTTGACTTTGATGCACCGATATAAGAAAACTATGACAGCTAAAATTGTTTCATAAGACTAAACCATACTCGAAAGTATCATCTACGACAATTAACAACATTTCATACAAATATAAAATTATGGAGTTATCACATTTGAACACCCTTAACCAGGTAGTGAGCGCTAGGTTCAAAATAGTACAATGGAGCCTCATTATAACCGCAGCTGTGAATGGCAACAAAAACTGTCTTTAAACAAGATTTGTGTTATACCCCAACAACTTACATGTATTATAGAGAGATGGTGCACATAAACTTAGTTTTTAATAGTGATGGTGTTTTAAGCCACATTCTTTATAACTAGGTTTTACTGTAGGTGGAATTCCAGTGGCTTATCAGCTTTTGTTTTATGTACCACTATCACTAGGCCAGCCGAACTGAAAGATGTCACAGGACTACTGTTCCCAAGTACAGAACTGACACCACAGACCAACCTCCAGAAACCTTTACAGGGGACTATTGATCAAAACCTATACCACAATCAGCATTAAAATGTTTACTAAATCATCTCATTCCCCTCAATTAATTTGTACTAAATGATACCAAACTCAAAATTGTTTCTCATAAAACAGTAGAATCCAGATTTAATAAAAGTCCACGGTTCCTGAGAATTGTGTCGTTAGATTACGGGTATAGTTAGATCCAAGCAATGAATTTAACTTGTAAAAATAAATTTTTGTCTAAAGTGTGCATTTTGATTAAGTTCATGTTTAACTAACACTGGTTTGAGAACAAAACAGTTTTTAAATGAAAAGTTTATTTAATAGGTGTATGTTTTCTGAATTAAATGATACCCTACAAGCTACATTCAATTCCCTCGTTCCCAAAAAATGTACATAATTAGCAGCACAAAAATTTACCACATTGTTTGCATTCATTAAGTGAACTAAAACATTATATAAATGCATATCATTAGAACCGTATAAATCTTAAGAATGAAATAAAGCCCCAAGAGGTATAAATAGACACTCTTCGTGCTCAACATAATTCCTAGCGAAACACAGCCGTGGCAAACGTCAGTGGACAAACTAAAGCGCTGTGCACCTGCCTGCGCACAACTACATCCTTCTCATTTTGTCCTTGCATGACTTGGAAGCTGAATGAGGATCTAGGTACAGAGTGACGGCACACAGTACAGAAACTAGCAGGAGATAATGTTTCAAGGCTCCATGAAGTACGTACACTACTCTCCGGCACACTGTAACTGTATAATTACTGACACAATGCCGTGATTTGCATTGTGTTTACAGAGCGTTATTCAAAAATACATACAGTAATTAATATGTAAATAAATAAAAATAAAATTACTATCCTTGTAGTATGTAATACGAAGCTTAAGTGTTGCATATATTTCATGAGCAGTAATGAGCATGTGGCATATATCACTGTGCACTGGTGGACTGCAAATTTATTTTTAATCAGACTAATTCATTCCTCTAATTTTTTATTGTTGTGGTCTCGTGAATATATTTTTTATCACTTTATAATGTCATTTTCTTTGCATAATTTTATCACTTTATAATGCCATTTTCTTTGCATAATTTTATCACAATATACTTGGCGTTACTAAGTTGCTACAGGCTTGCAAGCATATATATTTTAAATCCTTTTTAAATGTTGTTTTATTCACTTCATTTTATCCTAGTGGTTTTGCAAACATATCTTAATCAGATTTAATTGCAATTTTCTTTGCATATTTTATTCCATTGCATTTGTGAGCATATTTTTCATAAGTTTTTATTGTTATTTTCATTGCACTATTTCCTCCTAGTGGTCTTGTGAAAGTATTTTAATACAATTTTATCACATTTTCTGAAGGAATTTTTTTCGTTTGTTGCAAAGCTAGAGGGAGAAGTAAAGAAAAAATTGTGGCTGTTGCTTACTAGTTAATGATAGCTGCAATATGTTAATGTTGCATGCTAATTAATATTTTAAAATTGACACTTCTTACATTTTGCATAAATGCTATTTTTTTAAAATTAAAATTTTTATATTTTCAATGATTCCCGTAGCTCTTTGGCGCCATCAGATGAAGGTTCTGCTGTAATATTACCACAACATGTCTTTGTCTTTTGTCTCAGTAAACCTGGATTCACAACCACTGCGTACTGTATGCACCAGTGGCATCTCCTAAACAAATATGGTGGGCGTGCTGTCGGGGGCATTCACGTTTTATAAAGGAACACCGTTGCCCGTAATAAAGCGGGGGGTACGGGGGTTCTCCCATGAAAAAATTTGGATTTCAAGATGAAAAATTGTGCTATTTAAGCAGTTTTAGTATCTAAATTTTAAATTCTCTGGTGGTAAAATTATTCATATTTTTTTTAGAAATGTTTGGAAAATACATTTTTTTTAAAATACAGTAAAATGCTTTTCAGATAAATCTTTTTTTAAGATTATGTATAAAAATAGGAGGAAGAGGGTTATATCCCCTAAGCACATCCCTGGGTTCTGTTCTCAAAGAACTCATTTGCAAAATTTGAGTGGAAAGTTACATACTTATAACATTTCATATAGACATGAGACACAAATATATTGATGTATAGTCACACTGAAATGGAATATATTTGTACAGAAAATTGCAGAAAATAATAATTGCGCACTTATATAAATTATAGATTTTGTCCCACCTTGTAAAACGTGATCACCGACCTGCTCACACTCCCGTAATAACTCTCCAGGCAGTAGGCAGGCACAGCACAGCAAGGGACAGGGCGATCTTCAAAGCAACAGCACGCCTTGTCTCCCCTTACTAAAGCATCAACATTGGCCACTATCTTCCTCTCTCTTCTTATCGGCTGCGCGCGGAGTTTTCCTCCCTCCCCCGGCACCATAATTCTGACATCCTGTACTTCTACCTTTTTTTTTTTTTAAACTTTCTGTGATATAAGTATTACAGCTTTATGATTATTTAAAGTAACATTTAAGGTTTATGCAAGGCGTGTGCCGCAAACCTAGCACACACAGAATATATGCCACTGGTATGCACATACATATATGTAAAAGTAGAAACACCCAAGTGTGCATGTTACCATTCACATCCTTGCGTAGTATGCGTACGTATATAACAGAGTTATCTTCTACTTCGTACATACGTATGCTAAGTGGTGGTTGTGAATGCAGCGTGCGCAAACGTAAGACTCAGTTAAATATTGATTTACATTTAGAAATCATTTGTTTTGTAGTCATAAATTACCGTTTTTAATTCGCTTCGTAAAATATAAATAAAGTAAGATAATCTATTACAGTACAATTTATTATGACAAACGATTTCTGCTCCTATCTTGATTAAGTGTTGTGAATCCAACCTCTAATACTTAATGTATGTGTGTGTGTTCGTACATACCTTAAGTGTGGTAATGAATCCGCCTTAATCCTCATTCAACAGTAAGCAAACATCAGAATTCCCTCCTCGAAAACACAAATATGGTTTTAAATAATATTAAAACTATAATACAAAAATAACTGGATATTAAGACATATATTTGTTAGATATCTAATTTACACATACTGTACATGTATACTTAAAAAAAAACTGCGTACTTAAACTGTCATAAATTACCTTTAACTTCAAATGTGGAAATTTCTGCCTCAGCTGCTCACCACAGAGGTATACAGGTGAAGATTTTTGGAATTCATAATATTCCAGCAATGAGCGGCAATTATCCGCAACTACGGGACACAATTCCAGGTTGTTTAAAATAGTCTCCACTTCTTTGAAACGGTTCTCTAGGCAAGCTTGAATATCTAAAATAAGAATATATTACTGCGATAAAAAAATCCTGTAACGGAATACAGTATACCAAACTGCAGAAGTGTTTCACATTATACTGGATTACAATTGGATAAAACAACGTGAAAATAAATAAATTTGATGGTATATGGTAAAAATAAAAGCTACAGCAATAATTATAACATATTATATATGTATATAGCTGTTCCTTCGATAGACTAACATTCATACACAGTAAACTCCCAATTATCAGTGTTATTTGGAGCAGCGCAACACACGGATAACCCTAAAATAGTACATTTGTTGAAATATAATAATAATAACAAAAAAATTGAATTTATTTATAATTAACTTAAATACTGTAACGACTTATGGTTTTGCCTACAAATACAATATTTCACAACCTTTTCACCAAAATAAATAAATGTCAAGAGTGCACGGAAACACGAGAAAAAATTATGTTGAAATTTCGTAAATCAACTTTTGTGCAATCTCGTTAATCCATTCTTGCGCACAATAGTTGACACGCTTATGTTCCAAAAAGGGTTTTTGCAGTGTTCAACAAACCGAAAACTGCACAGATAATCCAAAAAGTGGTTAATCAGTGCACGCATAATCGGGAGTTTACTGTAAGGTAAATGATTACAGTATATACGACTGCTAGTTATTCTAGGTATAATTTTGCTGCAATCATTACTCGTAAACAAGAATAGCACATGATATTACTATATCTGGCATAGTTATAAGATTTACCATACAAAACATAGTAATTCATTTCAGAGAACAGTTAAGGAGAAAGTTACAGATTTAACACAAACAGAGCAACACTGACTGTACATAGCAGAGCTTACAGCTTTCAGAGTACCTAATCAAATCACATAATGCAAAAATGCAAAGGTTTAATGGCTACACATTTACTAACTAATAAAGTAATCATTTGTTTACCTCTCCAATATCAGTGTCCTGTAATTTCTTTATTTTGTTTGCTTTTTATTTTACACTCATCTACGGCTCGCAAATGAAATACCTAACTACTCTGTAAATTTACAGTATTTTCAAAGGTTCGACATCTAAATGCCTCAAAACATTTACTGACCAGCTTGATGTGTTACAGTTAAAAAGTAGTAGCAAATACAGTAAAGTACAACAATAATGTGAGTCATTGATGAAATATTAAATCAACCTCCAGTATACATATTTTGAACAGTCACAAAACAATGAACTGGCAATGAATTATGCACAGAAAGTATTAAGTACCAGCATTTTTCCAAACCATAATCAGAGAGGAACAGGTCTGGACAATGGCGTTGAAAATTTACTCTCATGTGACTGATTGGCACCACTGGTAAACTGACGTTTTAACACCGCGTAGATGGAACTACGCGTAGTACGTTTGTGTTACAGCTGCTAAAAGCACAATTCTATATTGTACACTGTTAAAACAACACTACCATGGGCACTTTCAGTCATAAAGAGACTAATAGAATAGCATTGGTCGACAGGCTAGTGTCCAGACCTGTAATTCCTAGACCATGTTCTAAGCAACATCCAAGTACATACCTGCAAATGGAGGCTCAGTATTCAAGTCCGCCAGCTGACACTTAAGTGTTTCATCTAAGTTCAAGCTGTCGATTGCACCTCTGAGGACTTCTTTAAGGACTGTTGTTTCTTGTTTTATGCTACCAATTGTTAACCGCAAATCCCTGATGTAAACAAACGTATGGTCAATAGCTAACATCTTGCCGAACAATCTTATTTTTGTGATGTTTGAATGATTTTTGTAATGGAAAGTACGACATATCAAAAAAAGATTAATTCCAGACATGTCGCAATGGCATACGTTCAGAAAAATGGTTCAGTTAACTATATTTTACGTAATGAAATGCTAAAAGAAACAAACAATTTAACTAAATCCACAAACATCAATCAAAGATGTCCATGAAGACCCACATGCAACAGTAATTAACTTAATAATAAAATAACTGCCAGCAAGAGTACAAGTTTTATTTACTGTAGTTATGTAGCACATAGTTCTAAATCCAAAAGAAAGGCCAAAAATGGTACCGCAGTAAAATTAACATAGATTTTAGTCAGTTAAACAAATTTATTTCTCCCTTGGGAATATTTAGAATTCAAATGCCCAAAATGGTGGTCTTTAAAGCCATTTTCGGCAAATTTATTACAGCTAAAAGGGAGGGCAAAAATAATTTTGTTTGATCTCACAAATATAGTAGTGACAAGAGCCTCCCTGCCACCCTCTGCAAACATGTTTGTGAATAGAAACATTCTGTTTTATAAAATGTCCCCTTATAAAGAAATGATATAACGGGTATCTATTGAATGATTAATTTCTAACATATAAAGTAATCTACCCCCCTCCCCTCCCTCGTAAGGTCACACAGCTACTGTATTGATTGGCCTTTCAAAGATTTCAACAGAGGAGGAAAAATTATGCAGTGTGAAAATGTTATAACACTACACTGTATGGTTTTTACTGTAACAAATGAAATGTTGAGTAAACGTAACTTAAAAATGGCGAAAAACATTCCTAACAGAGAGTTTATCAAACTTATTCATCAAAGTGAAAAAAATTTCTCACGCTTGCTAAAAAACTTGCCTTACCTATTTTCATCCACAAACATTTTTACTAAGGCTTCTTTTTCTTGCTCTCCATTAATGACAGCTTCTTCATTTTTAACTGCAAGTTGTGCAAAATTAATACCAGTACTTTTAGGAATGTTGTCCCCAGATGGATACTTCTCCACTTCCACACCTGTAAAAATAACCTAAAAGTGCTCCTCTTATCATTTTAACATTTCACTGAACAATCACAATGGACCATCAAGCTACATGACGCAAAATAAGTTATATTACTATTGATACACCAATACTCATACACAGGATATTTTCGTGATGAGACGTCAAACTTTGAGGGGCGATGTCGAAGAACAACAGAAGAAAAATGTGATAGAGAATGACAGCGTTAGAAATGTTTCAGCTAAATGTTACAGAAAAAGTGCGAAAAGCAAATATTGAAAATTCTGTACTGTTTTTACTGGCATCGAATATATTTTACAGATGTTTGAAAGGGCAGCCTCCCATATCAATGCAGATATAAGAGTGCCACAACACGTCACATTCATTGTAACATCACAGACCGCAAAAATTCTTGCCAGCAGGTCTTTGGTATGTGCCAGATGTTTCGTAGGTAAGAGATTTGATATTACTGTACTCCACACTATGAGACGAAGCTAGTTTTGCAGTGTTATTTAAATTTGGAATATCAGTTACAAGTAATATTATGGTTTTCTTAGTTTGTTTAAGTTTCTTTTCAGATGCGGTGGTTCTAGAAACTTCTAGAATGTTCTATGAAGTCTATTTTAGGAGCACTGGTCTAATGAGTCTTAATTTCTTCTTGCACTGTTGGACTAGTTAATACTTTGGTTATGTTCTTGTTGGAATGTCCGTTGCCAGGTTCCACAATTTTCTAATTAGACCTTGTTCAGTGGCACAATTTTTTTCCCCCTAGATTTGACATGGAATGTTCATAATGAACTACCTTTATCCTACAATAGCATTTAAGTATAATACATTCATACACTGCAATTTTGAATATGACAAGACTCTAGCTGTCAAAATTGTAGCATATTATGTGTATGTGGGTGGAAAAAAGTAAGAAGTAAAAAATTAAAACCAAATGGATAAAAATTGTTATTATATTATGGCATACTTATCTTTGAGCAAAATCTTGGACATACGCAACTGCTGCTATGTGCCACTGTAGCAATAGCATATGTTTGCAATTCACTCAAAATCATTCAGTCACGTTGCAAGATTCAACCAATAAAATAATTATTATATATTTTGCACACATCTTGATGTTCACCCAATATGAGCGTTACGTAACACGAGGAAGGCTCTTTCATACCAGTACCACATCTAAAGAATATTGAACATGGCAATCCTGCACAATGAATAGCAACTACCTGAACCAACCACTAACTGTGTAAGCAAACTTTGTTCTACAAGAACACCGACGACATGAACACCACCACACAATAGTAAACTTTTGATTTGTTGGAAATAAATTCAAATTACACATCAATGTTATTTTGTGATTAGCACACTGGACCTCGTTATTCATAAAAATATCTGATGACAATCAGCAGTGTGTATTTGTAGTTTCGACAGATTGATGCTAGTGGCAGTGTGTGTGTACATACACACTGCTAGTGGCAGTGTGTGTGTACATACACATTTTGTACTTAAATTTGTTACTATCTAAAGAACAAACATGTATATTTATTCACATGAAATGTATATAATTACCAAGGCATTGTTAACACAACATGTTCACGTTTACTCTTGTAATACACAAAGCACTGCTATGTTACATTCTATGAAGCTTTACTCTCTTCTAAATACAGTAGAATCCCGCTGATGTGACCCCTCACGGTTCCCAGAAAAACAGACTTATAAACGGAAAGGTCGCAATAGAGAATTTGGGCCAACTTTGACCCCCCCATACCAAAATACATAAACAATCGCCATTGATCGCAGATAGTTCTTATTCAAATCATAAATGGTGTAAAAAAAAAAAAACAAGTTTTTAAAATTAATATTACAGTGTTTAAATAGCCAGATGTTTCCCAAAAAAACTGATACCCCAGAAAGCCATATAGGAGCTCCCCTTGACAAAAAAAAAAAAATATTTCAACACAGTGCGACGTGTCCATTTTAATTGGCTTTATATAGAAAAATCAGATGATTTAGTATTGAAATTATAAGTTTTTTATTAAAGGTTTATTATCTTTTTTGCAGGCTGTATTACACCGACGTTTAAAAGGTTGCGTTCCGTGACAGAATAGCGATGCGTGGCGAGTGGTCTAGCGAGCCATGTTATCGATCGCTCCGGTCTGTCCAGCTGACTAGATGGAATGCGAGGAGCGTAAGTAAGGGTGGGGAGGGAGTTGCTAGCTGCGCACGCATCTACCCGCCAGCCCGCCTCTGCCAGTCGCTAGTACGCGTCCATCGTTCACCGTAACTGTGTTTATATTTTGCTTCCGTTTTACTTAATGAGAAATTACACCAGACACTTGTGAAGTGGATGTAAACATTAAATGAAATCAAACGGTAATGTTTGTATGGACATGCTACATGTCAAAGAATACTAAAAAAAAAGTGGAAAGAATAAACTATGATGTGTAGGCTTATTTAAACATGATCACTTACCGTACTTCATTGACATATTAAATATCTCAGACTAAAGTGAATGTTTTAACACATTTGTTGTTTGTACACTTTCCTAGTCAAGCTGTTGCATTTGTGTGTGTGTCTGAGGCAAAAATCTCTAGAGTCTTAAAATGATTTAGCCACCCGACTGAACGCATGAAGTCGGTTACTCCCAACTTCAATGCAAATTCGTCCGCATCTGCCAACATCATTGGTCAGCTCACAAGCAAATTTTGAGCTCTCAGGTCACCAAACCACTCTAGCTTGCTCTAAGTTATCGTACGTCGCGCCCCTCAAAATTTTCAATTGCACACTGCAGCCTTCCATCTGTACTGCATTTAGAATTTTTCTCTCTTTTTGAGAATCGTGAAGAGAATAGACTTCGGAATGCCATATTACTGCGCTATCTTCGTCTTTGAAACTGTATTTTTATTCACGTCCTGGATAATTTCGTATTTTTCCACGAGCGACAAACTGGCTCGCTTTTTGCTCATTTTCACGAATTCACGAGTTCGTGTAAGTCGAAAATCAAGTCACGACTGTCAACAATAATTTGCAAAATCACGTCAAAAAAGTAACCAAATCAAAATCAGTGTAAAACAGCGCGTGTCGTCAACGATCGTTCACAGAATCAAGAAAACAATGTTACCAAATTGAAATCCAAAAATAAAATGAGAGTGTCGTCAACATTTATTCACAAAATCAAACCAGCATTGTGACCAAATCAGCATACAAGAAACAAAGCTTAATAAGTCGTCAACAAATACTGTAACTAATAAGAACCAAGAGAAATCCGAATCAACAAGCGAGAGTACCATATCCGCAAGTGAGCAAGATCACATTAACGCATTAACAAGTCGCAAGACAAAGGCACGGGACCTGGACGGCAATAGATGAGCGCGCAGATGCTATCAGGTGGTGGTGAGTTTACTGGTACTGGCTAGCGGACAGCCGAGGGAGAAGGTGGTATCTATTTTTAGCCGTTGTATGCCTGCCTGCTTGCAGTACAGCCCTCGCCAAGATAAATGTGACACGTTGCGCCAACAAAGTATAAAAGACGTATTTTTCAGTCGATTTTACTCAAATTTTCGACTTTTTAGACTCAAATTTTTCATGGTTTCTCAAAATAGGGTTGTATATACTGAAAGGAGGCATCAGAGGAGGGGTTGCATTAGCGGGATTTTACTGTATTCTATTTTAATTTCAACCCATTCTGATGTCGTAACTGTTACTGAAATTAGAAATTCGCTTCTTCAGTTAGGCAGTGGTATCTCAAACTATTACATTCCTATTAACAAAATTCACTAATAAAATAATCTGGTTAAGTTACCAGATAAACAGTAAAATATATTTTTTGAAATTTTTTTTGGAATAGTTGGTTAATATTAAACGGTTCATCAAAATAGCTGGTAATGTATAAGGCAAACATATATCTGTGTATTCATTTACTCTCGTAGGTTAAAGTGGCACTTAACAAGACGTGGAATGATATAATATTTAGGTGACTGCACAAATAAAATTGGCCACATGTCACAAAATTCATAGTAAACCTCAAATGTTCTAAATACTAAAATAAAAATAACTTCATACCATGATTCTTTTGAAGACAAACAATAAGTGCAATCACTGATAATGTCCATAATAATACTGTAATGTTGTCTCCTACTGGATGGATTAAGTGTGAGGGTAGAACTTTAGGCAACGGCGGAGCATCAGGATACATCTGGAACAGTGCAGATGTAACACAGTTATAAAATTTCAAAAATTTTATCTGCTTTTGTATGTGACTCAAGACCTTTACTTTATTAGCTTGTGTGTGTGACTTCATAGTAGGTGTACAAATCATGGCAAAACTGGACATTCGTTTTCACATAAAAAAGATAAAGAAAAAGTTATTTTAGACCATTTCAAGTAAGTAAAAAATAGAAATTAATTTTGAGAATGTAATACCCTCGATTTAACAAAGCAGTAGATAAAGGGAAGTCTACATTTTAATGAGCTATATTTTGAAAATTTTGGTAAAATTTCACAGGAAACAGATTCACTAGAATTTTTTCCAAATTATGTCACGGGACCAGTTTCAACTAACAAAGAATGATACAAATCTTTGCAATTTAAAGAATATGATTACATATTACTTAAAATATCAAGGGGGTTGTAACATTTAGATCCTAGAATTGTGCGAACTTCACTACTGTGCATTGTATTACATTTGTAAGATTAACACATGGGAACTTTGGTGTGTTGATACGAGGATTAGCAGTTATATGGGTTGGAAAAAAAAATTCAAGTAGGAGAGGCTATAAAAAGGTCAATTCAAGTCCTACAGATTTTTTTTATCCATGGGACTGTAATAAGAAATGACCCCAAATATCGTAAGAGGGCAATACGGGAAACTACAGCTTTATAGCACTGTAAAGCGCGAGACGTGTTGCCTACGGTGAGAGCTGGAAACACTAGCAAAATTCACATACTTATATCTCTGTGTTCTAGGGTGGTTATAAATTTACGGACAAGTTATGAGAATGTGTTTACGCATTAATATTTATATTAAATTACCAAAATAACTAAAATAGCATGCACATATTATAAAATCACTAATACATTTCAAGTTTTAAACAAAAATATGCAAAACTAAAACCGCCCATAGAGCAATGTGCTACTGCAGAAGGAACACCGCTCATATTGAAGGGAGCTGGAATCAAATCAATAAACTTGTGTCACTTTTTCTGATGAGATTCCTTTATTGTCCTTGCACTAAATTTGATGACCCTACTATTTTATTTGTGGAAAGAATGCCGTAAAGTCAAACAAATGCTTCTTTGTATTTACGCTAAATGCTGATATTTTTCTAGGTACAACATTCTGAAAAAGCTGTTTATTTCCCATTTCATAGTACACAAAAAGATCATGTTTTTATAAAGTGTGCTTCATTTTTAAGGATACAGATGCATAATTTGAAGGGTTTGTTTAATAGATAAGATATTGAGAACCAGTTAAGTTATTTGCACAGAACAGAATCTTTGAGACATGCTGTTATCACCACTCATGGCCCAGATGAAGATATATCTTGTGAGGAGGGTGCACTGGGAAAACTGCTAGTGTTGGTGGGCTTGACAGTAAATAACCATAAGTACGTGTAAATAAATCAGAGGACAGATTCAATGGACATTTTTAAATTACTACAAAATTTAAGCTCAACAGGTAAAAGAAAAATTTTTAATCCCTCAAAATGTTGACTTTTGGCGCACTAATACATGATGAGTAAAAAAGAATACCATAACTATGAAGGTCTGTATAGTCACAACCAAACAACTTACAATGTAGTGCGACCACACAAAAGAACCGTGGAACAGTTAACTTTTTGTACCATACCTTAATAAATGTTCAATTTTACCGCCACAAGCAGCACGACCCACATCGACACAATACTCCAACTCGTTCCACACTTGTACCAGCATGTCCGGTGTAATGGTGTGGAGGTCGTCCAGCAGCCTTGGTGTAAGACGGTGAGGGGCGAGGGTACAGCCTAAGGTTCATTTGTGCACCACTAGAGGCGTGTGTGGCGTGTTAGTCCACAACACAATGGCGACGGAACAACAGAAGGCATTCTATGTCATTAGTTTTGTGAAATGTGAATCGGTGATAACTGTTCAAACACAAATTCCGTCACAAATACGAATGTTGTCCACCTGATTGGTAGAGTATCCTACGGTGGTTTTGTCAGTTTCGTGAAAAAGGTTGCCTGTGCAAAGCCAAAAGTTCCAGGCGGCCAAGTGTCAGGCGACAATGTGCAATGGATTCATTAAGCGTTTGCGCGCATTCCATGAAAATCAAATCAACGAGCTAGCTGGGAAACGAGACTCCTTCAATCGACTGTATGGAGAGTGTTGCGGAAAGCGATTGCTGTACAAACCATAGGTTTACAGCTTGTGCAGGCTCTTACTGAAAGGGACAAAGCACCCAGATGTGATTTCTGCACAGGCATTCTTGTCTGGAATGAGGTGGACGATGCCTTCATCTCAAAGCTGGTATCTAGTAATGAAGCGACATTCCACGTCTACGGTACGGTCAACTTGTATAACATGAGAATATGATGGGGCCGTGAAAATCCACATGAAACCACAGAACACGAGCGTGCATCACCCAAAGTGAACGTGTTTTACGCTGTATCGAGAGACACTATTATTGGCCCCTTCTTATACTGTTACTTTTACTGTTACTGGGATTTCTTCCTTGGACATGCTTATAGAATGGTTTATTTTCCTTAGAAGAGGACGTGGAGGACTTACATTTTCCAGCGGGATGGTGTACCACCCCATTGGCACCTAGCTGTTCGTGACTACCTGAACAAGACATTGCCATAACGCTGGATTGGTTGCGGAGCAGATGGTGAACTGCCACTTCTTCACTGGCCCCCAAGGAGCCCAGATCTCATCCCGTGTGATTTTTTCTTGTGGTTGTACATAAGGATCTTGTGTTTGTTCCACCATTGCCGGCTAACATTACAGAACAAAACAAAAATTACAGACTCCATCTATACCATTACACCGAACATACTGTCACGAGTGTGGAACGAGTTAAGAGTATTGCATTGATGTGATTAGTGCTGCTCAAGGCAGCCACACTGAACATTTATAAAGGTATGGTACAAAAACTAAATAGTTCCACGGTTCTTTTGAGTGGTCACACAACATTTTAAGTTGTTTGGTTGTGATTATACAGACGTTCAAAGTTGGGTTGTTCTTTTTTACTCAACCTGTAGTATAACCCTAATATTTCACAATATGAAAGGAGAAATAACCATAACACTGTTCCCAACACTACATAATTCCTGAGCACATAAGCCACCACAGCATGGTACTTCAAGAGTGCTTGAGAGGTGAAATATAATAATGCTAACACAAAACTGTTACAAATAGCCTACCTCAGAGAGTCCAGATAACAGTGTGCACAAATTTCCACGAAAACGATGCTCCTCAGATTTTGTGACCTGAACATTTATCTTTGAGAGTTTTTTATACCCTTCTGGATGAACAATTTCTAGTAGATAACCCAACAGTTGCATGAAATCTTTTTTTGTCAAATGAGAAAGCCCCTGAAACAAAGAAAAAATAATCACGACAATGTGAAATACTTTAACCAACGACAGTGACTGAACTAAAAGTAAACTACTGCGAGGTGATTCCATAGTCAAACTGAACATAAAGCATTATAAAAACAAAGTTTTACAATAGCTCATTAACAGATGTCAATCCTCCAAAAATAATATTGCTAATGGTTTAAACTAAAACTATTAAAAAGTGTTTCATAAGTACATAATTATATTTCTTTAATTAAGCAAAACTTTACATCTGATAAGAGTTCTCTAATACTACCATCTCCTACACTGAGAACAAAATGGGTGGTATGTTGCTATTCTGTAAATGTGTGTTACCTTTGGGTATTTCTGAATTGCATTTAAGACAACAATCATAATTAAGTTAATACATGCAAGCTACCTTTTTTACGTGTAACTCTCTCAAGCAACAGTTACTTATGCCTAACACATCACACATGTTAGGGACTGAATTTATGAATCATCTGACTGACTTAGCTCTGTATAAAAGTGATTGTAACTCCTTGAAATGAAAATTATTTTAATGAAAATGGTAAAGATTGTGATAGCAATAACATGAAAGAATCAACAATAATAACGCAGTGCAGCAATAAGCAATGACACATTTCTGTCGACACATACATTACTTAGTAGGGATCTACATCATCCTTGTCCATAATCATGGACAGCTGAATACTTACAGTCTTTACAATATGCCTGATGGTTTGATCTGGTGGTTTTTCTTGAAACAGTTGAATGAGGTTGCAACACATCAGCTTATCCATAATCACTGGGGATAAAAATTCACACAATTAAATACATTGTAAACTTATCAAAAAATAACTAGACGTACAATACATCAACATAACACAGAAACTAATCAGTACCCACATATACCACTATACTTTTTCCGTTTTAAGGTTGCAGCTAATTAATTCAAGTGAATGACCGTAACATTTTTGCACAGCGTACATTTCACTTGAAATATAGCGGAAGAGTGAGTGAGAGATTTTGGTCAGCGCTTAACATCAAGGTCTTTAGCGCTGGTGTGGGGTGACATGAGTTGAGTATGGAGCAGCACCGGAATGAAAGGGCGGAGGAAACGGGAGATCCCATCGACCAACGGTATTTGAAATACAGAAAAATACAAAGTAATTGTGCTATGGCAAAATCACAATGTGAGGAATCAAGATATAATTCAATTGCTTTGATTTATTTAGTCTGCAATTTTTATTTCTGCTGTAACCTTAGAGTGGACAGAGTATATAATTAAACATTTATGAATCAGATATACGACTGGACACTTTCTAAAGAAAAACATTATTCAGAAGGATGTAATTAGAAGAAAATGCCTTTTCATTCACACTTTTTCTGCTGTGGCAAAATTTTAGTCAAAAAAGGTAAGCATGTATACTGAACTTGGTCAATACTATTTATATTAATTATTTGTACTGTAGTATGTAGTACACAGTGCTGGATCTACAGATTTTCCTATGAGGGGCAAAAGTACTTTTTGCCACCCCCTCACAATTTCTAATAGTAGCAGTAATTTGAATAAGCAGAATTTGCTACCTCTTCTGGTTGTCAACCAAGGCACATGCCACCTTTGACCCATCCTCTTTAGATCTGACCCTGGTATTACATATTTTTGAAAAGATACATTTTTTATTTAAGTTACTGGTTCGACTGTTTCCAAGAGCTATTCTCTTTTATTAGAAAGCGTACAATTCAGTAATGTTGAGCATTATTAATCTCTATGTACTTTTAAAAAATGTAATGGAGTACATTTGCTTACACGCAGGTTGAACATGGGTAAAAAAAAATTCAAACTTCGACATAATAATATAATTATATTGACACTAAAACACAAGGTGTCCTGTAACTTTTGGATATGGATTAGTACAAAGTTAAATTGTAGCCAAAAATACATAGAAACTACAGTTTTGTAAAATGTGTTTGGCTCTTAGTTTTCAATTTAAAAAAATGGGAGTTTCGTGATTGACAGTAACAAATTTGTGAATTCCGTGATTTGAGAAAAGTGAGGTGATATTTTACATATTGCACCCAAAAAGTGGTGAAACAAGCTCTCCAATTTAGGTACAGACAAGAAATCAGGTGTGCCCCCTCCCCAATTTTGTTCAACTAATGAATTTGGACTTGTTTTACAAATTTTAATTTCATTCAACAAAAAACAAAAATTAAATGTTTCATAAAGCTAAAAACTGTAACAAAATGTGAATACCTAATCTATTACAACATACCTGTTAAAATATGTCAACCAGTTGGGTGCCCATTTGCTATTCTTACTTTTTGGCTACTTTTATAATAATTAAGAGGGAAGAGGCAACTCAGCGGAAATCAAACACGGATTGTTGCGATGGTAGGTTATGTTCCTGACCACTAGGTCATCGCTGCCCCCAGTAATGTTGCTGAATGACAGAAAACAAAATGCTGTGAAACGACAACTATGCTACAATTGTGTAATATGAATGTTCTGTGCCAAGTGCCTAGTGGTTAGAACCATAACCTCCGAACACCACTGGTCGGCAGGATTTCTCAGAATACTCCCGTTTCCCCCGCCCATTTATTCCGGCAACGGTCCCTCGTAGGGACTCATTCCATTGTCACAATACAGAGATGATGGCAGCCTACAGGTCCAAAACCAGAATGCCATTAGCATGTTTGGAGTTATCCCCGTCCTAGGGTACATACCTCATACGAAATTTATTTATTAGCGAAATATGTACATGATACATCAATATTCTTCCTTAATGTTCTGTTGTTTATGAAGTTCACTGATTTATGTAGTCAAAATAATAGCAGTTTGTAAATTTTGCTAAACCAAATTTGTTTTCACATTAACAGAGTCGCACATAGGCATGTTTTTGTTTTTAAGCTTATGTAACTGGATTTTGCAACATGCTTTAATAACTGCCTTTACGGGTTGCATTTTCCTGAGAGCATGGTACAAATCCATTTCTTAGCAGATGTAGCACTTTTTGCCTACATACCAGGCAAAGAACAGTTGTGTCTATTTTTCTGGTTCATTCTTTCTAGGCATTTGCGACAAGAGGACCTTTTTTGTTCCTTACAGTGTACTTACCGAATAGACAACATGTAATGTTTACAAAACGTAACGCCAAAGTAATTACATGCAATATAAGAAAGGCAAAAACTATTATTATCATGAAAGGGGAAAGTTAGAAGGCTGAAATTATTAAATGTTATAGATCTCAATAATACTTAACACCACCCAAAGAATTGTAATTTAAATTCTAACCATTTTTTATATTTTGACAAAAAACAATTTTCAAACTCGATTTCCAAGGGCTTACTCTGCCCTTAATATCCAGTTTTCTAGATACACACACACACATATATACTGTGGGATATTGGTGTCGGTCATGTTGGCTGCACTGGGAAAACGGGAGTTGGAAAACGGATAGCACCACAGGCTAGTCCGGTGGTAATGTAAACATTGTAAATGTGCAATAAAACGTAACAATTGGCGACGAGGATGGGATTCAACATGTTTTTATAGTGAAGTGATTCTGGTAAAGTATTAGCACACACATGGCGGGATTTAAGGTGGATA
>PNEQ01095528.1:26611-41183 GCA_003012365.1 Medauroidea extradentata | reverse complement strand
ATCTTCTCACTGGTGTTTCCTCTCTCTGTAAACCCTCTCCTAGGTGGCAGTGTAACCCTCCCCGTGTTCCATTCTCCTCCATACCCTTGAATCTTCTCACTGGTGTTTCCTCTCTCTGTAAACCCTCTCCTAGGTGGCAGTGTAACCCTCCCCATGCTCCATTCTCCTCCATACCCTTGAATCTTCTCACTGGTGTTTCCTCTCTCTCTGTAAACCCTCTCCTAGGTGGCAGTGTAACCCTCTCCATGCTCCATTCTCCTCCATACCCTTGAATCTTCTCACTGGTGTTTCCTCTCTCTCTCTCTCTCTGTAAACCCTCTCCTAGGTGGCAGTGTAACCCTCCCCATCCTCCTTCTTCATTCACAACTCTGTTCAAACTGATCAGTCTTTCAACTTTCTGTCTATCCTTAAGTGTGCTCCATCTCATTTCTTTCTTTACAGATTGCCTATAAGTTATCACTGCCGGTACATACTTCCTCTCTACCCTGCCCCTGCCATCTCCACCGACCCTTCACTCATCTCGCTGCCCTTCTTTACATATTCGCCAGTTCATCAGAACCTACACATCATCTTCAATGTACGAATTCCTCTTCGCGGCTGCATATTCCAACATTACAACCAAACCGTTTTCTGTGTTTACAGTAGGCTTATCTTTTAAAATGTGTAACATAAACTAGCCGACATGTAGGTATATATGAAACACAACTAATTTTTCACAATATAACCTAGTCGTATGAACACAGGAGTCAATAAAATTAAAATTAATGCACAACTTATAGGCTTCCTTGTAATTGTTTTTAATACCAGAGATTACTTTCACATAGGCTTACATACACGATAGGTACCAAATACTCGGACGTGAGCGAACATGTGACCCTATGCCGTGGTCAAAAGAGGTACGAAATATCAATTAATTAATATATTTTAAGTTGTTTTAGTCTTATGTACCACCGATGCTGTTCTAAATTATTAACTTACTTTCAAAATCTTCATTTCACATCACAATCTGCAAAAAATCGCAGCCATCTGCTTATGTAAAGTAGCCATCGAAAATTACAAATGGTTTGCTCATGTCCAGTTTTGTTTCCTTTGATCACTTAGTCCCTGTTTTAATATTCTTCCATACATAAAAACACATAACAAATAAACAAATAGAATGTGCATGGTGGTCATCGACAGTTAAAATTCAGCCATTTGGATGTAAAGACATGCACTTAGGTTATGATATCCCATGTGCTACTTCAGAACATATGCGCATGTTATGGGAGTGAATGTTAACAAATTAAACCGACTTTAAGTAGTTTTATGCATTGCGAAATCATTCTGCGATCACGTAATAATTAAAGACCGGTATTTTTATTAATATTATTTTGACGAGCGATGCAAATATTTCTTTACTTTGTGCGGCCTCCTACAGCCGCGCAACTGTACTTCAGTATTCTTCGTCGTCTTTGCGTCCGAGCTCAAGAGCGTGAATGCAGCTTGGTCGTACATAACCACTTTTGAAGAATATTCCATGTTAGGCAGGGACTATGATGACTTCACGTTCACGTATCACTTACCACGTTATCACGTTCTCGTTTACGTAATACTTAATCAATTGAGGCGGTACATTACGATCCCTCACGTAAACCGAAATCAGGGAATGAAAAATATCGTGGAGTTAGTCGTCGAGTACGATATTATAGAACCTTGAAATTAATAGTGTATCTAACAACCCACACATGTACATTGACATTTGAAAACTTTGATCAAGAAATAAATATTTTAAAATCATTTCTATAAGTTCCTACGAAACTGTCATACGAAGACATGTTTATGGCAATTGTATGTTCTATTGCAGATTATACACCAAGTTCTATTCTGATATATATTTTTGTATTAAATACCTATATTTTTGTTACGTTGCAAGTATTACCTAGAAGAAAAAACGGTAAATGATTCAAAATAAAACAGAGATGTGTACAGAATGTACCAACAATTTAATTCTGTAAAATCAGACTTAAAATATGACTACTAGATAGGCGTAACAGAAGTCATATTTTGTTACTTTTTTTAATCTTCAGTACAGCCTTATTTCTGCATTATTTTCAACTTAAACACGGATATAGGTCATTTAGAATTTATTTTTGGATATTGTTACAAGTTGGAGCTAGGTACGTTTGGGGATGAAGGTCTTTTATAAAAGAAAGAAGATAAATAAATCTAATCTATTTTCAACTATCTATATAAAAAAGCCTATGTCAATAATGATTTGTTAAAATTAAATATATGTCAAACAAAACAAATAACTACTATTTACATACAAGTTATACAATCAAAATAAAAAACCGATGTCAGTTCTCTGTACATGGAAAGTCTTTCTAAACACTCACAATGGTGGACCCAATGCACGAACACCGATAAACCTCTTATAACACAGAAACACTTTCATCACACTACTGGCGCAACCCACATCTCCAGACATCCTCGAACACTTGTGGTAACCCAATACTTCTCGCCACTCGTCACTATCACTTTAACTCGCACCAGGCACCTGCCAGCCAAAAACACTCTTGTCTCTGCCGCAGCTCTTATTTTATAACCTTACTCTAATATCTCGAATCCTCTCGGCAAGTCTTTTATCTCAAACCTCCTGTAAGGGTGTCGCATCAGGGTCAAGATGTTACCCGACATTGGTGTGCGGTGGTCGCCAGCGCACATGAGCGGCCCAGTGTGCGCCGATCCACTATGCTCTTGCTGCTGCTATATCAGATTACGCTACTTGCGTGATAATTGCGGCATGCAGGTGGTTGCTGTGGCCCCACTTAAGATAATACTGCCGTACAGAGGATGCGTAAGTATTTTAGCTCTGCCGCCACCGTATCTTATTACATCGCTCAGTCAGATAGTCGCGGCATGCAACATTGCCCCCTCCTTTAGTCAGTTCGTCCCAAGCATACACAACAGACTCTGGTCCATTATAGAGAGCCAGTCTGTCAATATGCACAACCTTGGGTTTTCTTGTCTGAGAGCCCTTGCAAACAATTTAGAAGACGTCATCTATCTTCTTGACAATCTGGTAATGGCCTTCCCAGCATTTCTGTAGTTTCGGACAGTATCCTTTCCGTCGCTGTGGGTTATACAGCCACACCAGCCGTCCTTCTTGAAATGTCCTTTCAGGTCCCCTCCGATCATACCTCGTTTTCATCCGGTCGCTGTTGACTCTTAAATGTTGCCGAGCGAAGTCATGAACTGTGCTCAATTTGCGACGCAGTTCGTCAGCATACACCATCGGTGAAGCAGGCTGTTCTTCTTCTGCTGGCCTCCCAAACAATAGATGAAGCTCTCGCCCTAACAGCATCTTCGAAGGTGCTACCCTTGTGGCTTCATGGACAGCTGACCTATATGCAAGGAGGAACAGGGGCACCTTAGAGTTCCAATCCTTTTGATTGTCTGTTACAAAATGGACTGATACATTTCCAAGGTATTGTTTAGCTGCTCGACCATCCCATCTAACTGAGGATGCAAAGGAGTATTATGTGTTTGCTTCATTCCAAGAATTTCGGTCACCTCCTGGAATAACTTGGCTTCAAAGTAGCGGCCCTGGTCGGAGTGAAGTTCGAATGGTACTCCAAACCTTGAAAATACATGCTCCACTAAAGCATCGGCCACTGTGCTAGCCTCTTGGTTAGGTATTGGTATGACTTCAGGGGCCACTTGGTGAAGTAGTCTTGCACCACCAATAGGTACCGATTCTTCCTCTCAGTCACTGGCAAGGGACCCAAAATATTTACTGCCATCCTCACAAGCATCACATGTTCGACACCACCTCTCGACATCATCCCTGCAATGAAGCCAATAGTATCGCAATCTAACTTTGTTGAGAGTCTTATTATTACCAAACTGTCCTTCAGCTGCTGAACTATGAAGTTTCTTCAGCACCTCTGGGACTCTAATTTCTGGGAGTACCAGCAGTAGGTGTGTGTGTTTTTTTTTTTTTTTTGCCATCTGCACTTTCCCAGTTCCAGCACAGCGTACCATTTTTCAGATATAAAGAATCCCATTGTGCCCAGTATGCCTTTGTTGTAGTACTTTGATCAGATAAGTCAGCCCACTCTGAGAGCTGGCCTATTTTCTTCCATTCTTGAATTGGCCTAAGAGATGGGTCCTTTCTCTGATCTTCGCCAATCTTTAAATCATTGACAGTTGTGAACTCTTGGATTCTTGTTCTCCGAGCAGTTGATGTCTTCCCAGTTATCCCTTCTTGGCGATCTCAATGAAAACACATTGGCTCGCATGGTCTCCTGGACAATGCATCAGTGATGTGTAAGCGACCAGGTCTGTGCTGTATTTCAAAATCATACTCTAGAAGGTGCTGAATCCACCTAGCTATATGTCCCTCTGGGTTTTTGAAGTTCAGAAATCAATATAACGATGCATAATCTGTTCGTACAATAAAATGCTTCCCGTATAAGTAATGGTGAAATTGTGAAATAGCCTTAACCATTGCCAGAAGCTCCCTGCGAGTTACACAAATATTTATTTCTGGTTTATGTAACAATTTGTTGAAATACTCTAATGGCCTCTCTTTCCCATCCTGGATCAGTGAAAACACAGCGCCAATCACCACATCGCTCGCATCTGTGTCTAAAATGAACTCGCCATCACTGCTAGGATAACCTAGGACAGGAAGTGAAACTAAAATTTCCTTCAATTTTCTGAATGAGGATTCACATTCGGGGTCCAGAAAAGTTTTATTTTAGTCTCAGTCAACTCGTGTAATGGCATTGCTATTGTGGCAAACCGACACACAAAATGTCATTAAAAGCACACAGTCAAAAGAAACATCTTATTTGTGAACGATCAGTTGGCCATGGCCAATCTCTAATTGCTTTTGTCTTCGCTGGATCCATATATATATATATATATATATATATATATATATATATATATCACTTCAGCCGACACTACATGTCCCAGAAATTTCACATTCCTTCGGAACAGATTACACTTTATGCGAACTAGCTTCAAATTAGCTGCTGTTATCCTCTGAAGAACTGAATCAAGACATGTCAGGTGTTCATCGAATGTCGTCCTGTAACCACTATGCAATTTAAATATACCTGACAAATATCCAAATGCTCTTCCCATAAATCGTTCAAATGTTGTTGGAGCATTGCATAGTTCAAAACGCATGACCTCGAAATGCCAAATTCCGTTCCCTTATGCAGAAAAGGTAGTCTTCTCTCTATACTTTGGGGTTAATTCACATGGCCAGTAACTGATTTTCATGTCCAAGGTTGATAACCACTGGGATCCAGCCCGACTATGCAAAGTGTCTTCTATCCAAGGAAGTGGGTACGAGTCTTATCTGATCACAACATTCAGCCGCTGATAATTCCCACAAAATCTTGTTGAGCCATCATTCATTTAAACCAACACAACCGGAGATCGTCATGGGCTGTTCGATGGTTCAACCACATCTAGATCCTTCATTTCCTTGAGAATGTCATCAACTACCTCATGTGAAGCAAGAGGCTAACATCTAGGGGGTTGCTTGATAGGTCTGGTGTCTCCTGTATTAATATGATGACACGCCACAGATGTCCTACTAATACTCTGTGAACCACATGAAAAAGCATTTTGATTCTTTATTAAGAGTTCTGCAACAGACTTCTCTTGTCTCCAGTCCAGGTTTTCCTTTGTCCTCTTCAGGAGTTCTGTAAGTGGTTCTGGCAGAGTATGCTTCACAAGATCCCCCCTTAAGACCATAGACTCAGTGGTGTTTATCTGGAAAACCTGCTTACACAAAGCAATCGTTGCCCCCTCTTCAAGACGAATTACCTTGTCAGTCAAGTTCATCATTCTAACAGGGAAATTATTTGATCTTGATGAAACCAAAGTCCTGGCTATAAATACTCCATCAGGGATTGACTGGCTCCAGCCCGGAAGACAAGCCAGTCAACTCGACAACGGCCGCTAAAGCCTGCAGAATTCCACTCCATCAGGGAGTTTACTCCCTCTTCTCATATGCTCTTTGATCCTAGGCGCCTTACAAACTGTCCTATACAGCGCCCTGGTATCACAATTTCGCTAGAAGCGGGTAACACAGTGGCCTGACAACAAACTACAGGGCAGCTGACGGGTGATGATAATTCTGGTAGTGCTATCAGTACCAACTTTGTTTCACCTACCTTCAAGACCACCAGTCGAGTGTCAATGCAGCATCCTAGTTTGCTCAGAACATCTAGTCGCAGTAAACATGCATCTGCAATGTCTTCTATGTAGACCTCATGTTCTAACTCGCATTCACCCAATCTTAGCTTCACGCACTCTTTCCCTTTCACTGGTGTTGTCTCACAAGTTATGTTAACATACACACTCCAATACTTTGATCTCGTGATTGCTGGGGGAAAGGCCCAATGATGTCTGGTCTGACGACAGTAATTGTCATCCCTGTATTTACAACCATCTGACAGGGTACATCATCAAGGCTGCCCTCTACCAGCAATGCATGAGGGGCAGACATTAAAATTACTTAACGTATCTTTTACTGTTTAGCTTTAATGAGTTTTTGTGGTTAGGACTTAGGAGTTCCTGTTTAATTTGAATTCGAATGATCCTTTAACAGTACCTTTCGCTTAAGCGTTCTCGCAATTAATAGGGACTCGAAACCCATGTTCTTCCTTCTTTGTTATTTGTTACCTTCACCAATAATTAGGTGTCATAGGGTAGTGACAGGTACAGCGCCAACTTTGTTTCATAAACTTACGAGGGGGCCTAAGTTCTGTTGGTGTAGCACTGCTTCTTAACATACAATGTGTGTACAGTATTACTTTATTCACGTACATTATAATATTTGCACCACCAAATAATATGTTTTATATGCTGATAGTTGAAAGACTATTTGCGTAGGTAAAAAAAACCAATTCAACGTATCAGACCAGTAAAATTCATACTGTATACGAAAGAACAAAAAAAAAATTTCATAATATGGATAGCTGAGGTGACTCAGAACATGTGAATTATCTTTAAAACACTTTTATACAATATTTTCTTTCCATGTTTGTCAGTGAAGTGTCGCATGGATATTTATTGTTTGGTATTCATCGCAATTAAATTTATTTATTCAGGGCTACCATATACCGGTATTATGCAAAACTGATTTTTGTAAGGTATTAGTTACCTCATGTGTCCAATGTCACCCCACTTACGATAGGAATAATGCTGAATAATTTACTAAAATTCAGTCATTCCTAAAGTAAAAGAAATTCGAGTTGTGAAAAGTTTTATCAACAATAATACAGCACACTGTAATGTGTAATAACGTTATTTTTTAGAAATCCTTCTTTAAAATGCTTACTCCTAATGGTTTCTATGACTGTATACAATAAATTATCGGCAATATTTTTGTAAGCATCCATTTAAAAAAAAATATTATCTGTTACTGCTATATGTACAGTGATGTTCAGAATAAATAAGCGGTTGAAGAAGTTAAAGTCCACTTCGGGTATGGTCCGCTGTTATACAAATTATAATAATGTAACGCTTGTGCTAGTAGGCAAACATGCAGCGCACGTATGAGTCTCCAATCACGGTGAGTTATGGGTCCGCGAGATAGAGTCGCTCTTTTATTTGCTGTACGTTCAAATTATAAAAATATGCCTCCATAGCGAGGGCATTTTATTGACTATGAGGCGAAATGTTTCGTGACTACCCTGTCGTCTAAGTGAGAGGAAGAATTGCACATATCACTCTGGCAAGGTGCAAGTATAATTATTCTTCTGAAATAAGACAAATTTCCTAATTATTTCCCTTGCTATTTATATTGTTTTCATTGTCTCTTGAACAGCAAAATGGAATTAGTAGAGGAACACTTTAAGAAGATACAGTAGAAGGGAACAGCCATTGTATTGGTTAGTGAATCTTCCCGGCATTTAGCTGAAGTGATCTGGCGCGCCGGCTTGCGGTGCGAGAGGTTCTGTATTCAAGTCCTGGGTGAGGCGTGGAAGTTATTTAGTTTTGATGGAATATAAAAATATGTGTAACCGTCTCTATGAATCACGCAGTCAACAAGTCGTTATTTCTAGAAATATAAAACATAATAACTTGAATGTCGTAATCAGGACGACCAGACTTAGAATAAAACCAAGATACTCTTGAATGGAAGTTGAAAGCGAAACTGTTGCGTCAGCTTTCAGTAATATGTTATGGTACTATACGGACAAATAATTGAATGTCAGTAAATACCCTGCACTTTGCAAAAACTGTTATTTAATATTAAAGACTAGTCTGTTGCAACAAGATTGCAGTCTCTTTGTCCGCTACTGCAAAGTTGTCTTAACCAGCAGCGAGTACAAAGCGAAATACCAGAATGATAACAATTAGCAAGTATGAGCGAGCGAGATTGTGGGAACTAGTTTGAAATGGAACTTGGCTGATGGGTTGTATAGTAAACTATGGCAACAAGTGAAAAAAGGGTTCAAGGCCCTACTTGTCACAAGTAGCTTCGCAACATGAAATCTTGTATTTTAGTGTTCTGCGCAACCAGCAAGTCATAAAATGTATGAAACATACACTGCCCAGTCGGCTCGAAAGCAAACAATTCCAAGTGGTAAATAACCTGCATACATGTATAGGCCTGACTCACTTGTGTGGTCACCCCTACATGCTTCATGGTAGTATATGTGTTGCAGCTCTAGCACCACCAGCCATGCTGTGTTTATTGCTGACTCGTATCGGTGCCTGCGCCATTGCTGAAGTTGTGGTTCTGGTAGCAATGACAGGACTAGGAGGCTGCTTGTCTTCTGGCACTCTTGCTAACAGTCTCGACCTGGCGCCCAATTTTGCAGGTATCCACATGAGTTTTGTTTTGTTGAGTAATTTGTGATATTATCTTCAAGAAATTCCAAAATACGTATTTTTAAACACTTGTCCCTCGGAAATAAATATAGCAGGAAATCATATTTGGGTACAAAATTTCTGATGTAACGTACTAACTTGTCACCTATTTTATCTTACAAATGTAAATAAAGTTTAGTAAAGTTGAGAACTTTCTATACAGAAAATTATCAGAATGCATTTACTCTCCAGTGACGTGTAGTTTCATAGTGAGTTATTGGGTTGTTGTATGTCAGTTGTTATTCGTAATTTGTACCACTGTGTCTGTCCTGTTAAGAGAAACTCGGTTTTGCACAACTTTGTGCAGATAAGGGACATTGTGCAGCTTGTGGTGTTATGAGAAACGAAACAAGTGTTCCATTTAAATTAGGCATTCACAATTTCTTGCAACTCAGAATTTTGTAACCAACATGTCTCATTTGACAGTTAATGTATGCAGCACGAAGAAATCATTAATCTGTGGATTGTGGGCGTATGTTTCAGGTGTTACACTGAGTATCGTCAGCTCTGTTTCTATCAGCTCTGGCTTCATGATCCCGTCTATTGTCAGTGGCTTGTTGGCTGGTGAGGTAGGACAACAATAAAAATATACATTTAATTTAATTGTTCTTAATGAACTCTAATGACTACTGTAAGTATCTTACATTATTATTTGTTGGTTGCCACTGTTAAAACTTTTGACCATTAAAATAAATATCAGTGATGTGTATTACCGAGTAAATATAGAACAACGAACTAGCGAATTTGTATAAATTCCCTTAAACCTGAATATATATGAACAGGCTACGGCCCTAATGAACGCCTTGCTGAGATACAGACCTTTGAAGTAGAGTAGAGGACCTTGGTGAGTTTATCTATTCTCTCGGCGATGTAAATCAATAGTGTCTGATATTGGTGGAAGCTAGAAATTATAGTGACTGCCATGCCAGTTGTTGTCTGTCTGACCTTGCTGGATGAATAAAACTATAGCGACTGTCACATCACCTGTCGCTCGTCCCAATATGTATGAGGTTACGGTTGTGGCTGGTCGCTGTCTTTCTCGCCGCCACGTAGTGTGTGAAGGCACCAGTGATGTCGTCTATGGTCAGAGGCAAGCACAGCACTGACTGCCAACATATCACATCACTGGACATATCCACCTGCATGCACCTGCTTGATGTCGCTGCCTCACATTACACCTGAACAACTTCTCGCAGCAGTTCGTGAAGCCATCTCGTAATTCGCAACAGAATAATGTGACGTCACTCACAACCTCAAACACTGTGTAGAGGCAACACATATCCCATACAAAGAAACACTGCAGGTAATGATACCATGTTCTGCCTCCAATGTTCGCTCATTGAATGAGTACATCACATTTGCCTCATGCGGTGGAAGTAGTGTTGGGTTCCGAGCAACTTCAAAGCTAGTAAAAAAAGATTTATTCCAAACTGGTACAGCAGTGTCTGTGTATTATCTATATGAACAATTTACAATTGCAGAGGTTATGAAGAAGCAATAATTCCGATGATTGTAATACTATTAACTGTATACATAACTTACAATTTTGTGCTTAATATATACTTAAAAGTTTATTAAATATGCAGTTTTTATTGTATTAAAATATAATTTCAATAATCTTTATTCAAAGATACTTCAGTCGAAAGTAGGGACCTCGTGTATGTTCTACACACTTGTGCAAAACCAGCATAAGGAACTCATTTCATTAACATGGCCACATCTCGAGTGGGAAAGAACTTTCCTTCCTGGCTTCTGATTTGCAATCCCACCCTTTGCTGTACCAATTAATTACCATATGTAGCTTATTATTTGCTGTTTACCATGCATCCTTAGATAGGGAGGTGTGTGGGAACAGGCCGGAAAGAGTGGAGCAAGGCTGTAGTATCGGGACATAAGAGTAATACATTTGCAAATTTGTGAAGTAAGCAAGACACACTATTTTATTGTGTTTCTATGTGAAGTATTCAGAAATCATAAAAAATAACTCAATTTCTTGTCTTTTTTTTTTTTTTAGTTTTGCACATGGTTGTATCAGAGATTGTACAATCAATTCAGCAACAAAACGAATGATTCAGTACATCCACAGTAGGTCGAAAGGATGCTATGACACTTTTGCATATGAACATTTGGACAATGTTTCAGTTGCTATAGTGATTAACTCCGTGAAACTTGCTCTTGTTTTATTGTTTACTTCACCTGTTGTTTGAGAGGTTATGTTTGGTCTTGTGATGTACACAATGGTTACAGACATTCTCTAATCAAACTGTGTTATTACTTGTATTGATTTTAGTTGAAAATAGGGTGTTCTGAAATTGAAAGTGATAGTCGTAGCACTATAAGTGATATTTATGTTGACGATACAGACATAGATCCATACTATATTCCTTAACCTGTGACAGGTACGTCTAGAACTAGTGCAAAATCTGAATTGAACGAAGTGAATGTATAATCCCGTATTGAAAGTATAAAAATAACTATTAGTAGGCATAATCATGATTCATCGGAATAAGAAATTAATAATTCAATTGTGGATGCTAGTGCTAGAAAAGATTTTCAGTGACAAGCTTTGTCATTGAGCAAGATGGTGCATCACAAAAATATCCGCGAATGATAGAAAAAAATTATTCAGATCATTCTACGGCCTTCCTAATCAATCTCAGCAAAATATATTTCTGCACGGTTGCATAAAATCAAATAGTGTTAGCAGACATAGACCTACCAATAACTCAAGAGGTCCTATTTTGCAAAGTTTTGCTTTAAAGGTAAAAAACATTTCTTAAAACCATTTTGAAATTGGAGGGGGACACGTGCTCCCCTGTGCCCCACCCCCACCCTGAGGCTACGACGATGTGTGAAATGGAATATAGTGATATGAATTGTTATATATTTGCAAAAAAAGCACTTCATGCAGATTTTCCAATAATATGCCCAGTTATGTAAATATTTTCTATTTATGTCAATATTTTGCAGAACACAAGCAACATCGCCATTGACTAAAATTTCTCAAATGCTACTAACAAAGTTTTCCGTATACATTTAATACATACTCGTTACATTTTTCATGAAATCCTAACACTTGAAAACAAAACGATAGCCAGAAATTAACATATCTCTTTACAACATACATAATCAGCTGGTTCTTTGAAATTGGGGAAACAGCTGATATTCTGCGCTTCCACACTAGGGCCTACCATGGCGGGTATGGAACCATCGGCCACCTGTGCAGTGAGTGTTTCGAACCTCTACCCGAACAATTGGTAAACCACGTGAAGTCGTTGCTACTTATTTGGTATCCACACAACCCCTTCCGTGACAGCCGCGTCTTTCTGCTGCGGGCAACATCCGACAGTGCCCCCACACGCACGTGTACGCTATGTGGATTGAAAAGGGAGGCGGCAAACTGGACTGTTCTGGGCAGGGCTATGTGCTTGTGCGCTACGAAAAACCTGCAACCCAAACAATAACTTAACCCCAGTAACAAGTTGAAGCATGATGTGTGTGATGGCCTGGTGTGTTTACATCCTGGACAGTGCACCATGTCGTGTGCGATGTGTGCCGTGCGATTCCATGAAGGATGTTTATCGGCTACAGAAATGGTGCAGACATAAGCGGAACTTTTACAGTGCAAAATTTGCGAAACGACTGTGAGTAATGCAAGGGCTACACTGGCGCATCTGCTCAGTACTCAGAATCACCTGAAACTCCCGATAGTAGCACAATTCAGGACACTGGAAGGCTTCACAACTATGGAAAATATACGTAGTGGGAGAGTACAGACATCCACGCTGCCGTGCAGCAGCAGTCGTAATGTTATGGTGTAAATATTGCGAGCAGACCGCGCATGTGGAAAGCCTCGTGATTGAGGAACGCAAGACTGAACTATAACTGGGTTCTTATGTTTTGGCTGCATTGCTGCCACATTCCAGCCACTCAAAACCTTACTGAAATCTCAAAAAATTTCTTCAGGGGTTCTTCATCCATCACTGTTTGCTACCCTGCAAACAAGGGTTATGGTTGTTCATAATGTTTCAGTGCTGCCTGCATTTGTGAGTGCACAGAGTGCTCACGCGATGTAGCACATAACAGGAACGGGTACAGTGAACCCACCTGTTGTGTCAACACCAGGTCAATTCCAGACACTACCATCTACTACTGGCCTGACTAGTGAAGACCCATAGGCCTTCCTGGAAGATTGCAACAGCCGGCTATGACGGTACTACATGAGTGAGGATTAATGGCCACAATGCATCTGGAAACATCTGATCGGACATGCTGGTAAGTGGTGGTCTGGGATTACCCGGTACAGATTGCTGTGGGACGAGTTCCGCAGACTTTCTGTGTCACATTTTTGGGAAGCGTTCATGTTCTTACAAGCGCAGATCCATATTGCTCTCGAACCGCAAGGTGACGAACCTTTGGCCGTGTTTGTGTCACGCAAGTACCTTGTGATCTGGAAATACCAACCTCACCTCTGTACTCATCAAGGGCTCACCGATATCACTGAAGAAGTAGAGTGTCTACCATCATACTATGCCAGTGTACCACCTGCATGCCGACCCCACAAGAGAATCGGAATCAAGATCTGAAGACACAACTCTGACTCCATGAGGAGAAGAATCATGAGACATGGGCCAAACATCTGACAGCAGCCCTGTTTATGCTCCGATGCCGAGTAAATGCCTCGACAGACTAATCACTTGCAGCAGCCCTACTGGGATGTAAACTGCTGATGCAGTCTGCTTCCACTCCCATGGTACTGCACCAGGGATGGTAGTAACGAGACCGCCGGTTCAAGACAGGCCCCAAGGAGGGACCAGCAATGCCTCTGCTCAGTTGCCACTGGATGTTGACGACCAACGGACACCTTCCGGCTTCCTGCAGTAAGTGTTTTGGGCTCTTACCCACTATACTTTTCAGGGTATTTTGTGTTCGACGAGCTTTTGGTGGGTTTCTGCTGTCCAATGCTGCAAGCCCGGCAACCATTAGGCAGTTGGCGGTTAGTGGCGGTTCAAGTGGTCGACTCACGTCACTCTGGGCTCTTCACCTTTTGTGCATGTTAATAGTCTGTAACTTAATTCGTAACATTTTCTACTAACATTCTTGCTTGATCCGGAGGGGTGCCCCTCATCCCCTGCCTCTCATTCACCCAGGGGCTTAACTTCATTTAAATCATCTTTCGTCCTCGTAATTTTTTCGTAGCATAGCCTACCGGACAGGTTCAGGTCCGGACCCTCATACTGCACGTACACTTTTCAGTGTAAGTGGAATGTTTGGTGTGACATTAGTAATAACCAAGTTTGAAATTCAAATGTGCATGTTATTTACTTGCTGCTAACAGCCTTAAGGGTACGGGACCCCACAAATCCACAACCTCCTTCAATTGTGCCTCTTAACTTATGTAAGGTCTTCCAGGTGCCTGTTATCTCTGGCGAGGGTTTTATTGTGTATATCGGTCATGGGGAACGCCTTAAAATTTCCCTGCGTAAGTATGATGTCGAGCGGGGAGAGTGTAAGTGCTGAAACACTTGGACATCGGCCACACGACCTTGCTCTCCGAATATTCGTCATCCCTGTCAAACTGGCGCTACCGGGTAACCGTTTCCTCACACGTCACTGTCATGTGAGAAGTACTTCATCAGCTTCATGGGAGATGTCCAGGCATCATTAACTCCCTCTCTGCCCCCCCCCC
>PNEQ01095528.1:0-26511 GCA_003012365.1 Medauroidea extradentata | reverse complement strand
ATTACATTAATTGTGTATTCCAGTATTAATACATTACGAACAAATATTTCAGTGCTCATGAAATTTACAAAGAACTATACTTTAATTAAATATTATAGTATTCTCAATAATTATAGGATATTTGAAGTTAAAAAAACCAAATGAAATCTCAAATAAAAAACTAAAATTAACTGACAACAACAACTATAATTTAAATAAAATATTTATTCTCAATTTATTGTATACCCCGAAATTGGTCGAGGTACTGCTAAGTAAACAAAATAGGTAGTTAAAGTTAGCGAAATCGGAACTGACTACAACAAAACAGCAACACTGTATCCACGAACTTACATTTCAATTCAAGAATTTAATTTAAATGGCATTTAATAATTTGTTTTATAATTTAAAATGTCAAATATGTACACACATTATACATAAGTTGTGTTACTGTTAATTTTGTTTCAAATTTGTTAGTTAAACTTCCTATTTTATTTCCTTAGTCGTCGCCTACACTTTAAGGGTCAACAACGTGAAACAATTATGTTTTACTTATTAAGAGCTCATTTTCCGTTGGTTTTGATTTTTTAAATTTTTTGTATAAATTTCTATGTTACGGTACTCGAACTTGGAGATATTGCATCTTATGCAAGTTACTTTGAATTAATAATCCTTGCCATAAAAAGGCAAATAGTAAATAAAACCAGTTTTAACCCAATTTCCGAGGGATATATTACCTTATGAGATCACTTTGCTGTATGTATGTACGGATATCTGTTCATCACCTTCTATAACTTTCTAAATACAAAAAAGACTCTTAATATTTTGTTATTTTATCAATCTTGATAACATGAGTACATATATTATGTATTTTTTAAATAAATAAGTTAATCAAATTCGGCTATCTGCAATTGTAACATTACACTCAGACTGTTTTTTTTCTATGCAGCACATGAACATTTCAGACATTCTGGCTGGCAAGCATGACTTTTTAAATTGGTCTTCACCACTCTAAACTACTAAAACTATCGCAAGTTCGCTTTCTGCATGAATGTTAATTTCTTATGCTAAGCATTTTCATGATTTTTACCATTGATCAGTACCATAAAGCACTACATTTCCTGAAGCGGGAACTCCTACTTAACAGTATTACAGGAAAACATTTTATATACAGCGATAAATTAAACCAGTTTACTGCATATTCACATGTATTGGCCTCTTTAAATCCTATAATTTTTGTTCCATTCCAATTGAAACAATAAATTGTGTGTTGCAGGTTACTTCACCGGGACAGTGGCAGGTGGTGTTTGGCTTAACAGCGGGAATCTCCCTGGCTTCCTGCGCCATTTACCTGGCACTAGGGAGTGGCGAGGTGCAGGCCTGGAACCATACTAACCACCCATATCCTCGTGGTGTCAAGAATGCTCTGGAGGACCACTGTGCAGTTCAGGCACGAGTTAGTGTCGAGGACCAGAGCTGTTGACATGTAGTGACTCGCCACTTCTCGTCTTCTGCACTGTGTACTTGGCACCAGGGAGTGGCGAGGTGCAGGCCTGGAACCATACTAGGCACCCAGATCTCTGTGGTGTCAAGAATGCTCTGGTGGACCACTGTGAATGCTTTTCTGCAGAATTCTTCTTCATGAGGTTCTGGTTTAGAGTAGTCACAGTCTAACCTCAAAATATATTTTAACGAGCCATGGTTTTCCAGTTCTTCTATAAGTTAACAATTTAATTTTTGTTTCATATCGGTTAGAAATGAGCAAATATCTTTTGCAGTGTCTGACGCATTAGGTGCTACATAAGTCTTCAGAGTGCCTCGGAAAGCCGATTCCTTCAAAATTAATCCATTGCTATTTGTTTCATTTACAGCCTGTACAGGCTTCAGGATTGGAACAGTACACATTTCTACATGCTCCTTACATGCCTTTTTACATGCAGCTTCCTGTTCGCGATGAATCTTACGGCTAAGAATGTCATCCTGATTATCTTTTCGTTCATAGCACTTGAATGGAATGTTGCATTTAAAACAAGTTGTCGTGTAATAAGCATAATCTTTTCCTTTAACACACTTTTTACATCTTTCATGTCGTCTCACATTGGAACTCGTACCAAAAGCCTTGTTGCATTGTCCGCACTTGTATCTTGATGTTGTTGCATTGTTCACAGAATTGTACACGGTGTTGAAATGTTGATCTGAAGCTATTGTTGTAGTCACATTTCTTCATCGTCATTTGCAGAAGCACCATTTACAAGTCTATGTCTTTTCTGTGGTGATGGTAATAATGGTTTTGAAAGGGGAACAGGTCATGTGCATATTTTCTGTTGTTTGTTTCGATTGTCAACACATGCAAAAAATTATTGCAGCTATTGCATCTGTAAGCTTTACGACTAGGATTCATTTTACATTTTTGGACTGCATGTCTGTTTGCATTACGAGCACATGAAAATGTTTTGTTACAGTAGCTACATGAACGTCTGTGTGATGAGGATGTAAATTCTGATGTCTTCGACTTCGACTCTATTGGGGAGTCAGTTTTCACTTCTGTAGGCTCCATTTTGCAACTTCATGATCGAGACTTCCGCAAATAGTGATTCACAGGTAAAGGAACAAGTTCTTTACACGACACACGATGTTTCTTCATAAGATCTTGTCTTGGTATTTTCATACGGCACATATCACAACGCAGCTGCTTGCAAGACGGGTTTTTCACACATATCCACTTTTCGTGTCTTCTCGCACTATGTGATTTACTGAATGTCTTGTTGCAGAAATCACAGCAGTGCTTCTTCGTTGCTAGAAAAAGGTCTTTCGCAGGCGTATACTGAGCAGTGACTGGTAGTTCACCATTCATAGTATTCATTCTTGTTCGAGGACACTGTTGTTAGATGTTTACTCCTTAGCGATCAGTTAGCAACTTAGGGATCAGTAGCTCAATTTATACTAATAAAAAATACGTTGTCCTCTTTATTAGGCATAGCGCACAAGAAAACACCCAAACAATATTTGTTGGAAGTTGGTACTGACAAAATTTACAACACATGTTACTGCTGACTTTCATCGAAACCAAGTGTCTATTCATACATCTTTGACATTTTCTTGTTAAACGAATCTACGCTGTTGTTACTGCAACTGAAAATTTAGTTGCGATCAACAGGGCTGTCGTCATCTTCTCCCAAGTTTCTTGCACACGGCAGTGTACACCTAGCCCTTGCCTTTTTGCTGCTGCATGCCATCACAATTTACTTTAGTCTTGTTGGGTATCAAGTCGTACCTTCTTGCCGTAGACACTTGAAAATCTCATTACGTCCTCCTAGGAGCAGGGTAACTGTGTTTCTTGCCGCATGTGGAAGACTGCACAGTGCCCATAAGTAGTACAGTCAATGATTTGACAATATGGTTCGTGGCTGAGTGGTTCTGTTATATGAAGGCTGTGATAAGTACCATCGCATATTTCTGTAAAGCTTTGGAATAGACCACATGACCAGTAACAGAACGATACCCTACTTAAGCCTTGTGTCACAATGACATAATGATTCGCTGGATGAAAATATTCCATGTTGACAGTTCTCAGCAAACTGAATTACGAATGATCAAGAAAACACGCTTTATATTGTTGCTGGTAGACTACAAAGGGAAAATATCGTAATCATTTTACCAGCAGGTGCTATGTGTAAATAAAAGACTGTTTGTGCCAAATCGATAGCTAGGAATTAGTTCTAAGGACAAGAGCATCTGTGGTTCCATCGAGATGGCAGAAAAATAGCGATGGTTAGGATGCTCGCCTTCCCGTAAAGTATTGCAATGTCAGTCTTCAGATTTTCGTATGTGGGACTCGTGCTGGACGAAAAAATTTTCACTTCATCACCTACGAGGCTTCAAAAATATATATATCTAGACATTTTGAAATCATTTCATTGTTTTTATCTGCATTATACACCTTTCAGATTTTCACTGTGGTAGGAATTCCAAGGTGTTGGATTAAAACCCCTCTTGCATACAGTAGTCTATGTCCCGGATATCTGTGAACAAATTCAGTCGATTATATTACATTTCATTTTTAAAAATACAAGATGTTTCGATTCTCTTCTCAAGTTGCAGTCTACGAAGCATGCGTCTTGGATCTGCCTATACATAATATCGTACAGCGTTGTTTTATTTGATAAATGTAAGTTATTTACTTACCCGCTTTGCAAACTTTTTACCCTTCAATTGCCCGCATTTGAGGATTCGTAGAGCAGAAATAGTTACTACTTCTAGGCAGCTGATGACAAGGTGCTTATAGTTGTGGATTGTGATGACCGCGGCTACTCCTCAGCCTGAAGCCTGTGTCCAAATGATTCAGTTGCCCGCTTTGAGGTTTCATGCATGCATTTATTTGAATCATATGAAGATGATTCAACTGTCCGCTTTGAGGTTTCGTAGGATAAAATTAGTTAATACTATTTAATATACATAAAATCAATAAGATAAAGGTATGCTAAAAATTTTAATGAAAAATAAATTAACTGTGAACATTTATCTGCTACAAAACGTTGTTTTTAATTGTACACTATTTAACCTTGTCTTGTCGTCAATGTACTCGTAGCTCAGTGGGCTAGGGCATGTGTCTGGTAATACAAAGGTTGCAAGTTTGAAACCAACACCCTGCAAACTAAAAATTTTTAACTTGCTAAAAAAATAAAATCATAAGGTCTATTCTCCCATATACAAACACAAGCAGCTTCGACCTTACATCAATAGCGATACTAGAGCACTCTAGCAGACAGCGATGTAGACATTGTAACAAACATGGCGGCACCTATCCAGGAGCAAATATGACAGATGTTGACTGCAGTGCCGCCTACCAATCAATGATGGAAACAAACTGCGGCACTAGTGCCGCCTAGTTGCCAATGATGGAAGCAAACATGACTTCTCCAGCAGATGATGACTCAGGGAAATTTTGAGAGAAAAAATTCCCCCCTGCAGTGAATAATTCCCTCAAACAAGTGACTACTGGGTACAAGATGGAGGACACGACCAGATGGACATGACATATGACTTATCATATGACTTAACATATGACAAAGCATAAGACATAACATATGGCTTAATACATAACATAAGACATACTATGACATAAGACATAACATATGACATACGACATAACATATGACATAAGATAAAACATATGGCATAACATAGGATGTAACATGTGACACTTGGCATAGTATATGACATTTGTGACTTAATGTGACATTATATGACATGTGACATGATATGACATAATGTGATATAACATATGTGACCAAATGGCCACCATGCACAACAAAATGGCCACTGTGACGTAATCCAAGATGGCTGCCTTGCCCACGTGCCCACAGTCTGAAGCTTGTGTTCTAATGCCCCTTTTCCCTACTACTCACACTATTCGCCCAAATTTTCGGAAATACATTTTTAGCAATTTTTTGCAACAAATCCACAAATGTTACCAAACATGATTTTTCCTTCAATAAAAACAAGTACATAGCTATTAATTTTCATTAAATTATACCACACAAATATCGGCTGTGAATGCCTGTTTCTTCTATACTATGTACGACCAATCTAATTTATAAAATAATGACAGCTATACTATTAAAAATTAGAACACACAAGTTACACATTAAAAATGCTGTCTTACATAAACCATAAAACAGTGCTGACGCAGCTGTGATTTTAATGGCTAACTAGCCTGCTTCCTACTCAGGCCATTTAGAGTCCATTCACGGAAGAGTCGCTTTCATCCAATATTTCCGCATTTAAGAACCGTGCCTGGACGATAATATTGATAGACTTTTGTCATGAGAATGTCCAGGTCCTTCACGTATGCATTACTGGTGCTACTCAATACACATCTCAACTCCACTGCTCAACTGACTAGCGGTTATTAACAGTTAACTTTGCTTAATATTTTTCGGACCTGCTATTATATATATATATATATATATATATATATATATATATATATATATATATATATATATATATATAATATTCTTGTTATTATAATATAACTACTGATGTATGAATTTGTTTATCAGCAGAAAAATTCTGAAACTTGTATTCTAACGAAACCTTATTGTTACCTTACGTACTTGGTTATGTAGAAAAACCTTGTCTATTGAAACTTGTATTTTGTTTTCTTGTGTACTATTAAATTTTTTAATGCATAGTTTCTTCTGTACTGATGACAAGTTGGATGGCATTTGTAAATGTGCCTGGAAATGAATCAATAAAACTGAATTCATAACTAAATATCAAACTTTGTTAGTAAAGTCGCGTTACTGCCTGGTTGAAAATTATCAAAGAAATCATATAGCGAACAATGTTACAGACTGTTCGCGAAAAAGTGAGCACTCGTTAAGACTACGTTGTCAGGAAAAGTAATAAAATATATGTATTATACTATGGCCTCAGTTGTCAAGTTTTTATTACAGTAAATTCGATACACACTGACTGTTACTTCTGGTGCTATGTGTTTTTATAAAGATGTATAAAATTATAAATCAGCTGAAAAAATGTAACCAGGGGCTTCAAAAGTGCTACCTTTAGCCTCAACTGTAGATACAAAACTTAGATGATGTCGACAAGCAGTGGTGGAAGAGGAAAAATGACCTGCGCCACTGTAAAGGCCTATACAAAATTCAATACTATAACATTTGACTTTACATTTCTATTACTTTATGTATTTTGTCATACACAATGCAAAGTAAAGTTAAAGTAACGACACTAGTAATACGATTAGTATCTGTTTTTTTTTTTTTTTCAAACAGAAATATTGTGATATAAATCATTATATGGTTACCGTATGGAATATCACATAGATGTTAAAATAATAAACTCAATTATTAATTTTTTTTTCATTTATTACAATATTGTTCAGGACAAAGCAACGGCTTCTATTGACACAACTTAAAGTTCATTTACGAATATTTCTCAAATGCTACTTACATTTAAGAAAAACCTGTTATTTTTTTTACGAAATCTCAATACTGGACGACAAGACTGTTCTCAGAAATTAACATTTTTCGTTCTATCATACATAAACAGCTGGTTCTTTGTGAACGGCCATCTTGACTTTGACTTAAGGTTTATTTTTTCGGAAATGTAAAGTCAAGGCTGCTTGACTTTAGCTTTGGCGACGCCATTGTCTACGACTCCATAAGAAAGCATGTGTTGAAATATATTGTAAAGTAAAATGTTAAAGTTTTCATTTGTGTATAAGGCTTAACCGATTCAGGAGTCTAGGTTTGGCAGCGTGGCAGTTGTCGCCAAGTAATTCAACTCCGTGTTGGGTTGAAGATCTTATAACACTTTGAAAAATCCTCCTGTATTAGTGAGAGAGCGAGCGGAAACACGAGAGTGAGACAGAGATATACATGACAGCTTTAAACCCATGGTGCAGTCAACTGAAATTTACTAATAGTTAAGGATATCCAGTGCCTTTAAGGGAACCGGATTTAGATTTGCAAAGAGCAATGTGCATATTAAATGTGACAGAAGTTACCAAACTGCAAACAAAGATTCTACAGGAAGGTAATCTAGCACCAAAAACCAACCCAACAGTATGTTCTGCACATTCATCACTGTGTGTTATGCATCATTTAAGATACAGTGAATTACTTAAGCCAGCAAGCACAGTTGGAACATATGGTACGTGAATCAATGGGGAAAGAGGAAAACCTTCAATAAAATCTATGGAAAGTGTCAAAAATTAAATGATATGCCATGGTTTGTCGGCAAACAAGGGAGTAGTATATTCTAGTATTTTCTGACACAAGGGGACAGGGGATCGGAGCCTCGGATCCACTGATGATGTCACGGGCCACCATCTTGGATGATGTTACGGGTGATGTCACTTTCAAAATTTCCAAAAAAAAAAAAAAAAAAAACAATTTTCCAAAAAATCTACCGTAAACCATTTCGTTTCCGGCTATTATCTTGTCCGCGATACCTACTGTTTTACTTAAATGTAAGCAATGTTCTAAAAGGTGTTTTCTCAGAGTCTTCCGAAGTTTTTTTATTTTTATATTTTAACCTAACACCACATATATCTCACATCGAAAAAATGGTTTTAATAACAATAAATAAAATACCAACATTTCGATGGCTTAGCGCACAGATATTGCATGTCCACTTTTGGCCAATTTTAAGGTAAATACATATTTGGAATCGGGAGAGTCAGCTCTATCTTGTTCACAAATATTGTATGTCCAAATAAACTAGAAATTGTGAAAATCCAGGTGTTATTGTGTTGTATAAACCACACAGGGATGGAAGGTGTAGTGCACAGATGTTGTATCTACAACATACACCAAGTTAATAAATTTGTGAACGAGTTCATGAGGCACAGGCGTTGTATTTCCGGACATACAACATTTGTGCTACAAATATTTCAGTCACCACTGTTTTGGATATGCAACAACTTGGTGTGCTTGGACATACAACATCTGTGATCGTTGTTAATGTGAGACAAACATAGTATGTCTGGAGATGCAAACTTTGTGCGACAATAATTTAGTTTACAAAACAATTGGCGAGAGAGTTGACTAGACTTCTGGGACTTTTGTTTTGGTTAATGGTGTTAGGTAATTTAATGATGATTGCGGGACGAGCAGCCATATTTTGGAAGAAAGATGAGTTGGAAACAGTTGAAAACACAAATCAACCACATTCAGAAACTCTTTCAGAATCATCTGAGTCGCATCAAAGTACAATCGATGCCCCTAAATTAGATACAACTGAGGAAGAACAGGAAATAAATCAACCAAGAGTAAATCTTACCCCTGAAGCAAATAAAAGGGGAAAAAAGTAAAAGCAGATCCAGCAACTTGGAAAAGGAACATTCGAAAGAAGTTGCGTGCATCATGAATGGAGTATCAAGACAGGAAGGGAAGAACAGTGCTATCAAAGGAACCAAGAAGTTTGGACTGCTCCAAATGTAGATTCTGTTGCTCAGACAAACTTTCTGTTGAAAAGAGGCATACTTTGTTCAAGGAGTATTGGTCCCTTGCACACCCTGATAGACAAAAGTCCCTTACTTGTTCCCTTGTGACTGAGACTGACATTGCAAGAGGCAGGAAACGGAGATACGTCGCGTCCGAAAACAAAATCTCGTGTGTACACACTTTCCGGTGATAATGGAAAAATGCAACGCGTATGCATGAAGTTCTTGTGCAGCACATTTGCCATTTCACTTCAAGTTATTGACTTAGCATTAAAATTTAAAGGAGAAGGTGGCTCTTATGGTGGTTCAGATAGAAGAGTGGGAAGAATCCCATCAAATACCACGCCAGATGAGACTAAAGCCAACATCAAGAAACACATAGACAGCTTCCCGAAAATGGAATCCCATTACTGTCGTAAGGATACCCGGAAACTGTACCTTCCTGCCGATATAAATGTGGCTACTATTATGTATCTCCTATACTGTGATTCATGTGAGGGAAAGCCTGCTTCAATGTTTGTGTACAGGGAGATATTCAACAGTTTTGAACCACCACTAAGCTTTCATAAACCAAAGAAGTATCAGTCCTCAAAATCTAATCAGTATTATAGGGCTTCTGATAAAACAGCCTTCGAACTTGAATGGAGAATTCACAAAGAAAGTGAAGCAGAATCAATGAAGATGAAAGAAGATGATAAAAGACAAGCCATTCTTGATAATGGAGTCTCGCAGAGAGCAATCTCTTTCGACTTGCAAGCTGTATTGACAGTTCCCTTTGCTGGTGACTCCCGAATTTACTACAAACGGAAGCTTTCAGTATACAACTTCACAATTTTTCAATGCTACAAACTAACGGGAGGAGATGATCACTGCTATGTTTGCGATAAGACCAATGGTGCTAAGGGAGCATCTGAAATTCGTACATGTTTGTTGGATTACCTTCTCAATCTACCTGAAGGTGTTGCGCATGTTTCAAGTTTTATGTGACACTTGCGGAGGGGAAAACTAGAACAAGTTCACTTGTGCTGCTATGTTGTATTGTGTCAACAAGTCGGAGCACCTGCAAGTAATTGATATTAATTTTATGGAACTTGGCCACTCTTATTTAGAAGCAGATTCAGTACATGCTACAGTAGAAAGTGCACGTAAACAAAAATCTATTTACTTGACCAGAGAGTGGAGTATTGTTATACAGATGGCCCGCAAGAAACCTGCATCTAACAAGGTTAAAATTTTGACATTTGACGACATGTTTGACTTGCAGGCACTGGCTTCCCAAGTCATGCTAAACACAACACATGACAGTGATGGTGCAAAGGTAAAGTGTTTGATGATCAAATGGTTGAGGTTCGATAAAAAACACCCTTCTACAATTCAGTTCAAGTACAATCTCAGCGATCCGACATTCAAAGAAAAAAATGTCATGCACAAAGGAAGGCAAGAAAAAACACTCTCATGGAGCAACATTGAACTTGAAATGAAATATCAACGGTGGCTACAAGTTTCTGAAGTCAAGAAGTCGATGTACCTCCTTGAAAAAGGAATAATACCTCAAGAAATATTTCATTTAACACATACCGTCATTAAAAAAGTAGATTTTATGCCATTTGAATCCACTGATGAGGAAGAAGACTGAATATGGTTATCATGTGCTATGAAAAATCCATTGATGGGATATAAGACTAAGTAGATTTAGTTAACTTAATTACATGAACTTTTGTAACTGTTGCAGTTGTTTAGTTGTGATGACCATTATACGAATAATTCTGAGACTGTGTTGTAGAGTAATTGTTTACAGTTGTATTTGATAAAGGATAGCTACTAATTAGGTTTCTTTTTTAGGATAAACCATATTGGTTTAATTTGTATGCAGTAAGTTGCTGTAGTAATAAATTATTAAAAACAAAACAGCTTGTTACCCACTCCAGTTTGTAGAAAGTTATGCACTACAATAGTTGTGCACTGACGTTGTCCTACTTAAACATATCTGTTTACAGCACAAACATTGTATGTCTAGACATTGGCATTTATAATCTAGCACAACTTTTATCTACCTCAAGTACAAGCTTTTCTTCGTGTCAGAATGTGTTTATGAATAGTGAAACTTTTTATGATTATCCATTACTGTGTAACATAACATCATAGCACTAAGTGACAGCTTCGCAAACATTCTACATGCGATGTCTCGAAACTAGGAGTAGTGGACATACAATATTCTTGCGCTAAGCCATCGGTCCAAACACCATACCCACACAAGCTCCTCACTCCCAAAGCTAATAACCTAAACTCAACCCTTATCCTAGCTATACCCGGACGATTTTCATTAAATCCAATCAAATAAAAAAATAAGGATTTTCTCCGAATCTTACGACAATTATTTATATTTTACATTCCAACCTAACCCCACCCATATTTCCCAACGAAAAAACTTTATTCAAATAAATTAAATTAATTACCGACATTTCATATCCAAACACCATTACTATATTAGCTTCCCTCCCTACCCCTAGCTAATAACTTAAACTTGTCCCTTGTCCTAGCTATACCCGAATGCTTTCGAATAAATTTAATAAAATAATAAATACACCTTTCTCAGAGTCGTCCGAAAATTTTTCGAATTCATATTCCTACCAAATCCCACTCATATCTCATAAAGAATATTTTTTATACAAAACCAATTAATTAAAAAAGTAACCAACACGATGTGCCCAGATGAGCTTTCTTAGTACCCCATCATACTTTAAATGCATTATTTGAGACACAGACAGATACCTCCCCCCTCCCTTCATCGTTAAACTTTTGGTCTTCCCCTTATTCCCAAGTCGGCCCATGTATGCTAATCACAAGACCATCAGGTTCTCATCTCCTCCCTTATGTGTTACCATACCAAGATGTTACCCTTTACTACCTCCCCCTCCTCGCCGAGTGTGTAAATACATGTGTCGCAGTATGATGTACCAGGAATGTGCACACACCTGGACACAAGTCCAGGTTCCAGCCAGTGAAGACTTATAGCATGGAGAGTATGAAAATATATAACTTTGTAGCTTTGTATCTCTATATTAGGCAGTTGAATGCTCAAAATTTAAAAGCATACACACAGTTGAATAATTTTCTACACGTCTACAAATAGGATTTGATCCCTGGGCTACCACCAGGTAAAAGAAACAGATGTTATATAGTATAAAAAACCAGATATTTATTTACAGAAGAACTCAGTGCATTCAAGTAAAATCCGTATTGCAAAATATCTCTTTCGTTAACCCACTAGTCATCACATTATGTGTGTTCAAGCCACCACACAAGTACACTTTTTTTTATGTTGAAATATATATTTTCTACCAAATACACATCAGGAAACTTTATAGGCTGTATTTACTCTGCATAGAAAATGCCAAAGGTAGGTTCACCGTGCAGAGTTTCTAAATAATACATACGGGGGAAACGAACGTCTTATGCACACTACTGTGTATATTTCAGCAGAACAGTTGAGACTATCGGTCTTGTGAAAGACACCATGTTGCTTGGAGAGTCGATTTAGGTTTACGAGGGGCGTTCATTTTTTGTTAGAGTACACAGTAAGAAGCAAGGCATCGTCCTTAACCTCTTCCGACTTCATATGTGTGCAGTTGAGTGAACCATAGTATTATATTCGCAAACAAGTATCGGTAGTAACACAAGCCACTTATAGTTTCCATTAGCAGTGAAATGTTTCAAAGTTTAGCTTTAAAAGTTCTATGGAAGTGTTCGACGATGCTAGTCGTAAGTCCCGAGTAAGTCGAATTGTGACTTATACCACACTTTTCCATACGTTTTTGGAAAGTAGCATTAAAATATTCACGTCCGGGAGCGAAGATGGTGTCCATGGCTTTTGCAACTTCTCCAGCCGTTTTGTTTTTGAGAAGTATGGCCCAGGCATACTTTGAAAATGTGTCGATGACTTTAAAATGTAGCGATTCCCTTTATTTACATGGGCAAAGTCTCGCAGTTCTATAAAGACAGACTGAAAAGTATCGTTTAATCCTTTCATCGTGGACTTTCTCCTTTGATAGTTTTTTCTTGCTGATTTATGAAATTCTTTGGAAACTCCACGTTTTATCATTTTCAGCCTCTGTCAGTTCAAGTATGGAAACTATCTCGTTGGTGAGTGATCAGTTGCGAAGCCAGGACTCAGGTGAATTCTCAGCCTATCAACCAATTCGTTCTGATCGTCCCAGAAAACGTAACTTGTTTAATTTCCGGCAGCAAGTTTCTGTGTTAGGCCTGTACAAATGGATGTGCTTAACCTCGGAAATATACCGGCTATAGTGGCATATTTTTCGTACGATGTATCTTTAAATCTCCGTGTTGCAGGATTATTGTTGGCATATTTGGCATGACTAAACTACAGCAAAAGTCGATACCTGCGCAGATATGATTCAGTAAAATGCCCTGGTATTCTCCGAAATAAAAGTTCACAATGCCCATGTGTGATTTTTTTAACAGTGTGTTTGTTGAGTTGCAGTGTACCTCCAGTCAAAACTTGACTTCTTTACTACCGAGAAACAATCTACCACCACTGTTCTGCAGACTGTATGTGGGGTCGCTGTTTCGGTCAGAAAACCAAGCAATATAGTGGTTAAGAAGCGAGCCAGCTTTAGACCCTTCTTCGCGCACACGTTTTTGATTTTACTTTTGCAAGTGTTCAATCAAAGACCTCTCATCTTCGTTCGAGTCAGCAGCTCTGCCCTGTGTGTCTCTTTTCCATTTACTATTCATCGGTTTATCCTCGTCCTTCATTTCCTGTTTGATTTCTACTGTTGGTGTTGTATCCTTGCGACGATGTAATGTTGGTTTGTCGGGACGACTTGCGATTGGCCAGAAGGCATCTTATCTCCTAACCTCGAGAGCTAATCTATTATTTTTATTTAGTAAATACTTTGTGCATAGAATCTCTACTGCTCGCTGTAGTATACTCGTCAATTTATTTCTGTCGTCCGTTATTAACTGACCAGTAACAATGTTTATTCAAACTGTGTTTCCTGGTGGTATGTAATCGAAGGTGTCAAGTTTCTTCTACCTTTCACGCTAACCTTAACAGATTTTCGTAAACTTAGAGGTTGGCGTGAAAGGGAAAGAAACTTGACACCTTCGATTACATACCGCCAAGAAATACAGTTTAACAAGAAACAGTGTACCTCTGTTATTTTGAGATCAGTCACATGTAGGTGCTAATTTGCACACCTGATGTGACTATGAGGTGTAGAACGCTCTGAAGTCGAAACGAACATGACATTACAATACGAGACAGGAAGACCAACGACTTTCCAATCCCCTGTTCGTATTTAGGAACTTTAACTTCGGAAACCACCCCCGTTAGAGGTGATAATCGGTCGGAGCCCAATAGCTGGTATCTGTCATGTTCAAGAGTGCGTCTTTAGGACGTGTGTGCTCCACACAATACACCACCCTCTATGGTGGGAATATAGCAATTGGAAATCCCAATTCGTTTCCTAAACCGTAAGGCAGTCCAAGGATAAGAATGACGTACTCGTGTTTCGATCTTCTTGGATCTCTTCAGGTAAGAGTAGGTTGCAGATTTCAGCAACCACCTTATGACACGGTTTATAGATTATCGTAAAATTAGAGGTTGACGTGAAAGATACAAGAAACTTTACACATTCAATGTTTATTTAGTTATTTATACCATTGCAGGGAACCCTAATTATTAGTGATTTACAGAAATAATTTTCTTAATTTTATCCTGTTGTTCAGTACAAATGTCGTGTACCTTCTTAATTGGTCTCGCAGTGTATGTTTTCGAGGCCAGTTTCAAAATAAGTATATTCTGTAAGGACATTAGTTCATTAAGTCAGTGCATTGAAAAATTAATTAAATCTCGTAGTCTAGTGTCTACAACCTCCATATGCTGGTCAATAGTCTCCATGTCTTCCAGCACATAATTTTTAACACTCGATCTTTTGTCCGATAAGTTACAAGTCTCTGCGAATACTAGTGACACGAGCCTCATGTACACATATTCACAACTTTTATCAGCTCCAAACTTGGAAACGGTACCATGACTCATGGTCGAGAACGAATGATAAACTGATCAAAGCAACATTTTTTTTTCCTAACCTACGCCAACTACTGTGTTATGAGTGAGGCCCGAGGAAGAAGCGGGACTGAGTGTGTCTCAGGGCTGAGCCCCATACACCTACAAGGGGGAAGTTTCATGCAAAGGAGGCAAAGGAGGGATTGGGCAGACTTGGCCGCAATTGGGGCCATGTATACCTCCCTAAGTGAACCTATAGCTAAGCCATAATCTAAGAAGAGAGAGGGAAAAACCAGCATAGTACCGTAAAAACCCTCTCGACAGAATAGGAGTGTAACCACTCAGCAGTTACATGCATTAAAAATAAAAATGGCACTGGAAAAGTAGGAAGGCCCAGGTTGTTAGTAGAGTTGTGAAGTAAGAGTGGGGCTGGGGGGGCGGGAACCTTCTTTATTTTCTTTATTTTCCTTTAATTTCAGTTTGGGAGGGCGCTGGTTTTAACCAGGGCACTGTGGGTGAGCAGAGTACCCTGGTGAAGGACGAGGTTTTAAAGGTGCCTCGTCCTCCCGTACCTCCAGTACATATCTGAAACAAACTTTTTAAAAATGCACAATTAATGCAATTAATGCACTTAACTAGCTCACAGACAAGCCTTATGAGCTAACATTAAATTAAAATAAATACGTGGCTAAAATAATACATTATCGGGCCTCGTGCTAGGCACGGAAAGATCTGTGCCAGCAGCTGCCCTTTGATTGGCTATTAGTGATCCTGCCGGCCAATCACAGCTTCAGCCAATCACAGGCCTCCACCATTCCGGACCTACAGAAAACACAACAGCTAACTTACAGCTAGCAATTTCTATAATTATATGTGTTAAATTGTGAGTGTATAGTATAATAATAATTACCCAGTTAAATAAAATAGAGCAATGTAATTTGAACAGGGGTGCTGCCACATGAGCGATAGGCTGTACAGTGTATATTATGCACTGTGTGAAATACATAGTGCCTCGCAGTGTTGTTTTCGTGAAGAAAATCTTGATATAGGTAGTGAAAGATATTACATGTTACCCCAGGTTTCCCTTGTAAGTGTAACTTGTAATTGTTTTGTGTATTTGTGCGGCTCCTGCCATGCATACTCAGACCGGTACTGGGGCTGAAGGCTTCCAGACGAGCCCAAACAGCATGACAGGTGGTGATGTCAGCCCTCGTCAGCACAGGCAGAAAGCTCCTAAAGCGAGCCGTGCCAAACCTGGCTTGGAGGGGAGGTGTGTGGGTGACATATATTTAAAACCTGATTAAAAGTAGCGTACATATTACTATTTAGGGACTTACAATTAACAAAATTACCAGCTAATTAATAACTGTTAGCTGCGAAGGTGCTAGGGCGAGTCACGAGACAGTGTATTTCATGTTCCGGACCACGAGAAAGTTTAGAAAACCATGAGTAGCTCGCAGGGCAGGGGCGTTTTCCTAGAATTGTTATATTTCTAGGTGATCTGATTTGGCCGAATCATGTAAAACTTTTAACTCCTAACTGATGATTTTCTAACCTAACGTAAGGCTAACATATTGTAAATTTTTTTATAATATTTTGCATTTAATACTTAATACAAATTTATGTTGATTTTTACCTGCCTTTAAGAGGTCTAATAAAAAATAACGACAATATTACAAACATTGTCTGAGATAGTAAAATAAACTTATAATTCAAATAATTGTAAATATTTACCATAGCATTTAAGGAGGACAGATATTTCAAATTATATTCAAAAAACACAAGTTCACTAATCACACAGTTCTCTGTTGTCCACTCTGAATTTAGATGGAACAGGAAATTTTCTATCAACAAGTTGTTTTATATTAAACTAACCCTTAAATATGTATTCAAGGTTGTATAGCTACAAATTTTAGGCTATTTTTACATCATGTATCAAAATTTAGTAACTTGAAGAGATAAACATATTGAATATATTATTCACATTTTTTAATGAGACATTTTTATGCTTCTCAAACATATCCACAATTAAAAGAGCAATTATTACAGTTGACTGAACTTTTCACAACATAACTATTATGCTGACAAGTAATTGGACTTGAAGTATACACCGTCAATAATTTATGATTTTAGAATAGCTGGGCACTGACTTCTCAAACGAAATCTTATTTTTATCTACCTTGGATCGAATTTTTTCTTTAATTTAAAACGTTTATGCAATGTTCTTTCATTTTAATATTCACCTACCAAAACTCGCTCCCTAAATAACATATTTATTTAATATATTTGAAATTGCATGTTTTTTCGTAAAACTAATACGCCCCAAGATTAACATGGCTATTTATGTTTATTTAACTCTCCAATGAAAACAAGTAACGCGATAAATTAAATCATGTGTTACCGACGGATATGTTCTGAAACCTTGCGAAGGACTCAATTCAGCTTACATTATTATTACATAAAGAGTCGTCTGTATTCTAGCAGGTGCATTATAACCGTCAGGTAATGCAGCTTCGCTCACAGATGCAAGACACAACTTTTCTTCGAAAATTTTACATATCCCTCCTTCTTCCTCTGTGAACCATTGACGCGACGCAAACATATTACAAAATCTGTCGCTAACTACGTGCCCTCTACAGAACGTGTTAAATGATTCAATGGTGGATATTATCGTTGAGCTTCAGTAACCTTTCATAGTTGAAACTGAATTAGTAGGCGTACAGCAGAAGCAATCCCACAACAGTCTTTAACATTATTAATTTATGTTAAGTATAGAAATAACAAGCTATAATTCTAAAACGAACACTTCTTCTGTTAAAGGAACGTAGTCCGTCGATTTCGCCGTTTTACATTTGAATTAAATTATTTTATCTGGACAATTTACACGGAAGATTAACACATGAAGTTAAATGCTAGAAACTTTCAAGCGGATTGGTAGATCCGACCTCGTATAGCATAGTCGACCGCACGCCTTCTGTGGCCACAGAAATTCGTACAGATATATTTATCACTGAAAAAGCAACGAGTTACATGTAATTACTTTGTCACAAAGGAGTAAATGATAGGCTCAGTGGCCGAAGTAATTAAGCCTAGAGTAGTGAGTAAACTGATGTAATATGCATTGATTCTATCCCGCCGTTAATCCGAATTATTGTTATGTTTTAAATACATTATGAAGGTCAGCACATAATGATACACTACCCAAGTGTATGTGCTAGAATTTGGAGTAAGTTGTACATCAGGTCTACTTTAATGAAGTATGGTCTTCGTTAAGCAAATATCATTGAAATTTCCAGAAAACCTAAACACTGAGAATCTGGGCTCCTAGTCATATGGTATGTTAGTTAGAAAATGCCTAGGTACATATGTCTGAAGTTACTAAGGACATCATTTGGGCGTCACACAAAGCAGGAGTATATTTTAAATTTTTGAGTGATAAAGCTGTTTGAGAAAGAATTTGACAGAAACTAGAACGGAACATCGACCATCTTAATTCCATCCAACATGCTTAGTAAGTAGAATAGTTGCCCGAACAGAGGTGAATGTAGACAACTACTTGGAATTTTTTGATAAATTCGGAAAAAAATGGCTCGAAGATTTCCACATGATCATTACAAAAATGAGCATGTGAAATGCAACGGGAACACTAGACCCTAACATAGCGTATTCACACATATTGGGATCCAGGTCAGTTTTCGTACACTGCAAAAACTTGCCAAATAGTTTTGGAAGTTTTCAAGCCATACACAGTACGGCACACTTACCATGCTTCAGGTTGTATACACAGCAAATAATCAGCTATGTTACTATGCACGTCTGGTAACATTAGTCTACAGTTGACTGCTTACTAAAAATTAATGGAAACGCTACCTTTGATGTGCAGGAAACAATTTTACCGTACCAACATTCTTGATACTCCATTGCATCGTTGTTCTAAATTTATAAAAAAATATTTTTCATTGTAGTTGAAATATCATCCGAACACTTGATAATGAGTTTTCACTTTTCCCAACATAAGTGTTTACTAAGGAAGCAGAAACGTGAATATCTACAGCAAAATAGGTGCACAGAAATATAATACAAGTGTGTCTACCAGAACAATATGCACACGGGATATAATTAATCATTGACGGTATGGCTTCTTTTACTGTTCTCTATCCATAACAAAGGCAGTCACCAAACTTTTTTTCTATCTCCAGCACATACGTAAATGCGAGCTGGAGAGCAGTGAGGTGTAACTGAGCTGTGTCGGTATCGGTACTGTGCCTACTGTACAAAATCCACAACCAGAGGAACAAGATCTTTATCTGCTAGTCGAACGTTTAAACTCACAGTTCATCCAGCACTTTCCCTCACCATCCAAAGTTGTATTGACAGTTACTGAAAACAAAAATCAGTTGATAAGACCCATTTGTGACGATCTCAATAGTACCTAGTAAAGAAGTCCACAAACATGAAATAAATACATTTTATCACTAGTTTCGACAACATACCTTTTCAAATATCAGTTGTCGGTGTCATCCACAAGGTGGAGTATCTGTACCCGACAGATGAAGAAGCCGATACAATGATACAAGATTCAAAAGAGGTCCCTAAAGCAATATCAGTTGTATTAGATAACACTGATGTATTTGTTCTCCTTATGCATTACTATTATGGCCTTGATATTTAGTTTTGCAGTAGTTTCAAACATATTTTTTAATGAAAATTAACATGCATATCAAAAATTAATTCTTAAAGTATCAACACTTATATAATCGTTTGTATCGGAATTTTTCTTTCTGTTGCAATACGCCGAATGGATTATTAGTTTTTTGCCCCTGAAGTATCACATATTTTGTTGTCAAAACAAGACAAAATGAAGCAAAAAAATTCTTTGCTAGCAAACGATACACTATTATAAAAAAACGCTCTGGAAAAATTTTGTATCGTGTAACTGTACACAGATTCAAATTTTTCACAGCCTTTGGTTAAAAATATTTGAGTTATTTGCAATTGTTTGAAATAAATGAAAGACCATGGCCTTAACTGTCCGTCCCCACCTGTGTGTTAAGAGCGATCGGTACCCATCACGTTAGAATTCATAATTTTCCATGTAACCCTAACAACACATGTACATCCTATGGATATCTAATGGATACTTTTTTGGATATACAAGATATCCATAAGACATACCACAATATTTATTGGCCATCCCATGGATATTCAGAGGATATACTAACGATCATTTTTGGCTATCCTATGGCCATCCACAATGGATGACCTATGGCCATCCACAATGGACGTCCTATGGCCGTCCACAATGGACATCCTATGGCCGTCCACAATAGACATCCTATGGCCATCCACAATGGACATCCTATGGCCGTCCACAATATACATCCTATGGCCATCCACAATGGACGTCCTATGGCCGTCCACAATGGACATCCTATGGCCGTCCACAATGGATGTCCTATGGCCATCCACAATGGACATCCTATGGCCGTCCAAAATGGACATCCTATGGCCGTCCACAATGGACATCCTATGGCCATCCACAATGGACGTCCTATGGCCATCCACAATGGACGTCCTATGGCCGTCCACAATGGAAGTCCTATGGCCATCCACAATGGACGTCCTATGGCCATCCACAATGGACGTCCTATGGCCGTCCACAATGGACATCCTATGGCTGTCCACAATGGACGTCCTATGGCCATCCACAAAGTATGTCCTATGGCCATCCACAATGGACGTCCTATGGCCGTCCACAAAGTACGTCCTATGGCCATCCACAATGGACGTCCTATGGCTGTCCACAATGGACATCCTATGGCCATCCACAAAGTAAGTCCTATGGCCATCCACAATGGACGTCCTATGGCCGTCCACAAAGTACGTCCTATGGCTGTCCACAATGGACATCCTATGGCCATCCACAAAGTATGTCCTATGGCCATCCACAATGGACGTCCTATGGCCGCCCACAAAGTACGTCCTATGGCCATCCACAATGGACGTCCTATGGCTGTCCACAATGGACATCCTATGGCCATCCACAAATTATGTCCTATGGCCATCCACAATGGACGTCCTATGGCCGTCCACAAAGTACGTCCTATGGCCATCCACAATGGTTATCTTATGGCCATCTACAATGGACATCCTATGGCCATCCACAATGGACATCCTAAGGCCATCCACAAAGTATGTCCTATGGCCGTCCACAAAGTACATCCTATGGCCATCCACAATGGATATCCTATGGCCATCTACAATGGACATCCTATGGCCATCCACAAAGTTCATCCTATGGCCGTCCACAATGGACATTCTATGGCGATCCACAAAGTATGTCCTATGGATGTCCACTAAGGATGCCCAAAAACATCCTTCCCCAATCCGCTTTAACTGTCCAGTTGTTTTTATCCCATTTATAATGACCTTACCTGCCAAGATGTTAAACAAATAAATCTTAAAAAAAACAGTCTAGCAATATGTGAAAAGAAAGGCTACAAGTATTAGGTTAGTTACCAAAGTTTAGGCATTAAAGGCTACAAGCACAATGGAAAATTTTTTGGTGGAACAGATCAGGTTAATGTGTATCAGAAAACAACTGTGGATCATAATGTGTATGTAATAAAGATTCATAGATTTCCTAAAATACAACTAAACATTTCATATTTGATCATCTTAGAAGTGGAGTGCCCAAAATAATTAAAAATGTAACAATTAAAAAGCGTTCAGCTGTTCTCAAGAGCATAAGAACAGAACTCAAATTCCCAGGAGGAGGAGAGAGGAGTTAAATTAAGACATCAGTATAAATATGTGATTATAAGTTTTTCTGAAGAAGGAAATATAATTAAAAATCACAATGCACATGCAGTCAGAGGAGACTACATTCACATGAAATGTGTTAAGTGAATTTGCTTTAAGTATACCTAACTGCACTTGATAGCTTGATAGAACAGGGGGGGAGGGAATTAAAATGAGATATTGTCTTAAATAAATAAACAGAAATATCTTTACAAATAAAACTGCTATCATTTATTTTCAAGCTCAAACATACAGTGTCATTTATTAACCAAGTATACTAAATTTTTTCTCACAGTATTTAAAGATGAACCTTAACAAGTAACTGTTTTACAAGCATTTACTATAATTTAATTAGAAATTGTTTTATGACCACTTTTTAAAATATTATTAGCATTTACTATAATTTAATTAGAAATTGTTTTATGACCACTTATTAAAATGTTATTAGTAATTGTTTTACGACCATTTATTAAAATTTAATTAGTAATAGTATTTTTCTGTTAGTTGCAATCAAAATAAGTCGTCGCTGAGTTTGAGTTGAAGACATTCATACAAATTCAATTCCTGAATGATTACAGTAATAACTGAATCATCATCTTGGCAGTTTATACCACATACGAAATGCACCACTAGCCACACAATGTCAATTGCAGTTTTCTACAACACAAAACCTCCCTTTGTCAAAATTAAACATAAAATATACAAATGAAAATAATTTTATTTGTGAAGCATGTATTATGGGCAAACAACAACAACTGCCATTCAACAGGAGTGATAAAAAATATTCTCATCCTTGTGAACTGTTACATGTCGACCTTTGCGGACCAATGGAGGTCAAAAGTATTGGTGGATCAAAATATTTTCTTTTAATGAAGGATGACTACTCTCATTTTAAAACTGTTTATATGCTCAAATCAAAGTCTGAAGTGCCTCAAATGTTGAAAAAATTCTAAGTCTTATCTGAAAGGGACACTGGTCATAAAGTAAAGACAATCAGATCAGAAAATGGGACTGAAGTAGTTAATGAAGAAGTAAGAAGTTTGTTAGAATCGGAAGGCATTCGGCATCAGACTTCATCTCCTTATTGTCCGCAACAAAATGGGAAAATTGAGAGAGAGATGCGAACAGTTGTGGAAGCAGCTAGATCAATGATTTTATCTTCTTGACTTGAAAAAAGATTTTGGGCAGAAGCAGTAAATACTGCGACATACGTTCTGAATTTGACTGGGACTAGTAGTATAAAAGACAAAACTCCATATGAATTATGGTTTGGCCGAGAAATTAATCTTGATCGTTTGAAAATATTTGGAGAAGAGGTAATCGTTCAAAAAAAATGTGACGCAAAAGGAAAGAAAGGTATTTTTGTAGGTTATGAAGAGAACAGTAAAGCATACAGAGTGTATTTCCCTGATGGAAAAATTGAAATATCCAGAAATGTAATATTCTTGCCACCAAATTCAAAATATAAAAATGGAAGAGATGAATACTCCTTGAGTCCATTTCCGGATGAAGAGTTTCACCTTGAAGAGAAAGATGAATAGTTTCACTTTGAAGAGAAAGATGAAGACAATTTTCACCTTGAAGATAAAAATTAAGAGACAGAAACAATTAGAGGTTTGACAGAAGATATCTCAAAAGAAGGCGAAACTGAAACACCAAACTCAGATCAAGAAAACTTACCTAGAATACTTCGTGATCCTTCAACTATCAAACCACCTAAAAAATTTAATGATTTAGAAACATGTTTTTTAGCTGCAAAAGAAGAATCACTAACTTACAAAGAAGTAACTGAAGGACCTGAAAAGGACAAGTGGTTAGAAGTTCACAAGAGAATGAAACACATTGACGTCAAATATCATTTTATTCGAGAAAAGATTTCGGAGGGGACTGTAAAGTTGGAATACATAAGTTCAAAGGACCAAATAGCAGACAGTCTGACTAAACCTGTGTCAAGAATAATTCTTGATAAATTCTCTTCTAAAATAGGGCTTGTGTAAATTCAAAATCATTTTTAACAGGTTTAGTGTCATGTATTTTTTTATTGTTCTTTTCATACTTAAGTTTACGTTAGTAATTTTACTGAGGGAGGGTGTTGGAATAGCAATAAAATGTTTTGTAAATGCTTATTCTATGGAAGAATATGCACAGATAATTAGCACATCTCCTTGTAAATGTTTGTTTAAAAAGAAACAGCATTAAGTGTATGATATTAAAAAAACACATCTTCAAGTGAATATAAAAATTACTTTCTGTATATTTTCTGCTGCCTTTTATTCATTGACCAACGGGTTTACTCTCCACCAAGTAACCAATATTTAACAAAAACCAAATACAATGCACTGAGATTGCCTGAGTAAAACTTACACAGAGTGAAATAACACAACACCAATCGTAAAATTATTACTTTGAAAAACTACTTCAGGCAACATTTAAGGCAATAGAAGCCATAGAAAAGGGATTAGTTATAGAAGCGCGACTCTAACGATAGCAACTGCAACCTTATTTTTCGTGATAAGTGCTGCTATCTAGCGACTGTATGTTGCTGCCATCTTGCGGATGGAATAAGAACTATTTCCGACGTACGGCCATATAAAAGGTAGGTATAGAAGCGCGATTTTGATTATAGCAACTGCAACCATATTTTTGTGCTATGTGCTGCTATCTAGCGATTGAACGCTGTTGCTATTTAGCGATTGTACGCTACTGCCATCTTGCGGATGGAATAAAAACTATTTCCGGACGCACGGCAGTGGCGGTAATTTCAAATGTAATGCCACTTAAAATACTTAAATTATTATTTTTTAAATGTTATTTTTCGTAAACACTGGCTAAAGTTACATGGAGAACGTAATCACAACTTCTGGCATTTATTTGCTACAATAGTCTGGTTGAAATTAACTTTAACTGAGTAATTAACACATTATAAAAATGACACAAAAATCAACACCAATTTTAAAATTCAGATATTTAGATCAAAATAATTTATAATGTTTTACTTGCACAGTTTTTAATATTTATTCCACCTGTTTAAGAAATTACATCAATTGAGACTCAAGTCACGTACCGTTAAAGTGGGTATACTTTGCACCAGCATGAGTCACTTTGCACCACCAAAAATATTTGTTTCCAAGTCGTTTGGTGAAATAAAGACATACCATGACTGGGTACTTAAAAAAATTATAATTTAATGCCATATAATACAAATTCTTGTCATTCAACTGTCAGCATAGAAAAAAATATTTTTTAGCGGTGCAAAGTTACACATGCTGGTGCAAAGTATACCCAGTTTACAGTACTCACTAAATGTCTACAGTTAAATGTTTACGTTATTTCAAAGCAGTGCTGATGTACTCTCCAGTTCATAATAAGAGGCACAACAATATTTTTTCTTATCTATGTCAGAATTTAATGACTTCAGCAGCAAATATACCATGTAATCATAAAAACTAAAAAAAAATTATATAACTGAATTGCCTCTGCTAGTACCATCACAGCAATCGACCACACAATTTGTCACATATTCCTACTCGGAATGTCACGGGTGATAAAACATATATGTTTTTACCCTATGACGCGTCAATAATATTAAGTTGTACCATTTCAAAGACTTCGTAATGACAAATTTTAGCCAGTATGTAAAAGTAAAATTATTATAATGATCAGTCTTGACGTATGGACATTTTAATTTTAATTATACTTTCTTAACTAAAATATATATTTCGAAAGCCATGAACCATAGTTGTTGATAAGAAAAAAGGTTATCCTTATATTACATGAATTTACCTTTCCAGGATGATATATTTTGTACCAAAAACAATATTCAAAACCCAACAGTTAAAAGTAAATGTTGATACTTTTAGATACCTCAGTTTCCCATTAACGAAACATCAATTATAATTTATTGCTTCCCGACCCCCTTCCTATTAAAATTTTGTATAAATTAAAATAGTATTCATTTTACTACAAATACCTTTTACTTTACAAAATTGGGTCGTTGTCTCTCAAATTTAAGTTTGAATTATTTGTAAACAGTTTATTTATGTTTATCTTAAATACATCACAAAATTTTTCATACAGTATAAATATTTATTTTTCAAGATTACAGTAATCCTGTAAAAATAATCAATGTCAAGAAAAAGTCTATTTCAGTTCATACTATATACAGTTGCAACATGTTATATAGAAATAAATATTAGTTTTAAGTATTACGAGTTATGTCTATGGGAGAGGAAAAGTAAGACTAGGAACAGCACCATTGTGATGTGTCGACACCTGGAACGGTAATAGAAATTTACTTTATACTTGGCAATGAAAGGGCACATTTTTTTTCACAGACTAACATGGATTTAATCCTTGGCGTAATTTGTAAATGTAAAACAAATATGAACGGTGATGAGGTATTTCACGCAAAACTTGTCAGCTGTTTATAAAGTTGCACTCTCTTCATTGCAGCGTACAGTCAAACCCTACTAAGCGTTAGGAGAGAAATAAATAATGTTTATTATCCAGGAAAACTTCTTAAAATGGTTCAATCACACTAGTGTATACATGCAGACGGAAGAAAAATGGTTTTATTTATTAAGCACAAACCCGCTCACATGAAAAATTTCTTAAAAGTGTCTTACTGTACATTGAAAACGATGATAGATGTAACGCAGAATGAAAAGAATGGGTAAGTAAATAATTCACGGAGACGAAAATGCAAGTGATAATATTAAAATATATAAAT
>PNEQ01095527.1:0-41024 GCA_003012365.1 Medauroidea extradentata | reverse complement strand
AAAGGAAATCTGTGTATCTTGGTCATTGTTGATGGATTTTCACGTTTTGTATTTGTAGAACCCCTTAGAGAAATGAAAGCTGTTACCATCTGCACGCGGTTAGAAGACCATGTTTTCAAAATATTTGGAAGCCCTGAATCTATCGTGTGTGACAATGCTTCATATTTTTCAGGAAAGCAGATGCATGATCTTTGTTTTGCGTGGGGTATCAAATTGATCACAACCAGTCCGCACTACCCATGTCCTAACCTAGTGGAACGATTGAACAAGTCACTCAAGGGTGCTCTTTCTATTTTTCATCATGACCGACAAAGGAAGTGGGACGAGAACCTAGCTTTGTTAAATGTGGGGTGGAACAATGTCCCTCATAGTGTGACAGGGAAGAGCCCTGGCTTATTGATGTTTGGCAGAGAGGTACCTCATCCTCTGATGAGTTTGTGGGAGTTGGAGGCCGAGTGGGTAGGTGATGTTCCGGAGAATACTTTGAGTAAAGTTTGGCAAACTGCATACAGGTCGTTGTTGAGGAACCAAAAGAATGTTGCTGCCAGGTATAACAGAGACCGAGTAGCCTGTCCGTATAGTGTGGGGGACCTGGTTTTATGTAAAAAGATTACTCAAAGTAAGAAAGCACATTATATCTCAGCTAAGTTGTGTTTTGCTTATGAGGGCCCCTTTCGTATATTATCCTTCTCAACACCTGTCAGTGTTAACTTAAGTTATCCTTCTGATAATGTATTAGCAAAAAAGGCGCATATCACTTCTTTGAAACCATATAAAGCCAAGAGTGATTTGTAAGTCACTGGAAGAGCGTGTTCATTGGGGCTTCTACTGCGTTCTAGTGTGTTTTGAGAACTCTGAGGTGTTTTGCTTAATGTTATTTGTTTCTTTGTTTCTTCGGGGGGTTTTGCGGGTGGGTTTTAAGTTGGGAAGGGTTTTTTTTGGTGATTTTGTATTTTGTTTCTCGTGAGTGGTGTGAGCCCTGATGATTGCATTTTCTTTCGGTGACCTGGCAGAAGGAGATATGGCCTTTGTTGTTTTTGGTTTGATGCTGCCCAGGTATGGTATAAAAGGGGGAGGTTGTAGCGTGCTACGCTACAGTGATTAAGTGAATGTATCAAGACTCGGTCTGTGAAGCGCTTAGGGGGAGGAAGTACTAGTGAGCGTCACTGATTGTATGGACTATAATGAGGCGGCTGGAGGATTATCGATCGCGCACAGGCATGCACGCAGGTGGAGGTGGAGGGGGAGTAGCGTGGCCTTGTGGGTAGGAGAGTGAGAGGAGGGAAGGAGAGAGAGAGATGGACAGACGGCTGTGTGTCGTGGAGAGCGATGGTGCTGTTTTCGCTCGGAGCTGTGAGCCGCGGTAAAAAAGCCGGTCGGCTGGTGAACGCTGTGAACTTCTGGACGGGCGCGTTTTAGTTTTTGCGATTGAGACAGATGATCGCGCTGCTACTTAAGTAGAGTAGACAATCATTCGCGAGTCAATGTACAGTCATACTTAGCGAACGGGTATGTTCGTGGTAAAAGTTTGTTCTGGGCATTTGACTTTAAGCTGTGTGCTGGCGGACTTTGCAATTCCGATGCGAATGAATTTACCGCTTTACTACTTGTTATGCCTTTGTGCGTTTCAGTAACGGTCTATTGGAAATGGCTAATGAGGACAAAGGTCGTTGTGCCTTATACATTTGATTAAATTTCCAGGCTTAAGGACTGAATGGTTTGTTTCCTGTACTTTTACGTAAAATTTTCTAAAAGTACTTTGCGAGTGAGCGGCGATCTTGATGAGTGCTACTAGAGGAAGCTTATACCGCATTACCGCATTTCACGGCGTATTTAACATCTTTGTGGGCATGCTATTTAGTCACTGAGTGTGGTGACAAATCGTCAGGAGCTACTGGGACTCGTTCTTCCGCTTCGTCAGGTACCAGTGTCAACTGATTCAGGTAACCCGAGAGATTTTCATTTTAGTAGTACTATGTGGCTGATACAAATGGTGATTTGCTTAGACTTGCCGAGCTGAGGAACTCCGTTTTTGTGGAATACCGAACGATGCGACTAATTGCGTGATCCTCCAGGTGTTGTCAATCATTTGTTTAGTCAGACTGAAAATAATTATGGTGTTGTATGCAGAGTATTGTAACCTCTTATATGTTTCCATATATATAGAAATATGTATCCAATCCGAAAAAATTGTAGAGAGGCCTTGCAAGTAAATATCATATTGTTTAACATGCCCATTGCTTTGGCTGACCTTCTGTATACTGTGTCAGTTGGGTTTTAGAGTGATGCAAAATTTACGACTGAAACATCATATGTAAATACTATTAAAAGTAGGGGGATATTGGATTGCTTTTATTGGAATTTAATTGTGTGGGTGTATTTTCTCTGTATTGAGCCACTTAAGTAAAATGCTTTTTGTAAGAGAGGCGCAGAGTTGTTATTTCAGTATATCCCCCTGGATAGGTACATTAATATTGTTATTATTTTTTTTGCTTGTTTCTTCCTAAAGTAATTTGTCCCTAAACTAGTTAATTTTGTCGTAACCTTACCGAGAGGCTAGAAGGCCCTAAGGTTACTACAGTAACACACAAACGACAGCAACATACATTCAAGTCGTGAAATTGTGTCAAATAAGATAGTTTATGCGGTAAAATCAAGTATAGCTTGAACTTCGGAGGGTATAAATGTGGATAATAGTTCGTTTCGTAGCAATTTACTCAGAATTAAATCTTAACTTTACGCCGTCTGATAAATCAAGGCGGACTGCATGGTTTAAACTTCATGAAGAGACCTAATAGTCTGCTATTAACGACAAAAATACAGTATACATATGTAGGCCCTAATGCTGTATTATGTACAACATGACATGGTTAGCTAAAAATAAATAAGTTCTTTTAAGTTGAAAATTGCCGTCAATAGTGTGCAGTTTGTGACAAAATCTCTACAACTGTAGTGTTCTGGCTGTTCCACTGACTGTGGCAACGTCATTAGCCAATAGGCGAGTTCAAACACCTGTGACTGGCCGATAATTCGAGGGGCGGGCGGGGTTTTGCGAAACTTGTCCCGAGATGGCAGCACAGTTCTCAATGCCGTTCACAAGAAATGTAATAATTACTGAGAGAAAAAATGTACTTGCAATAAAATAACTGATCTGCCATGTTATTTTACTGATTCGTGCAACTAGAATGCCAATCATTGTCAGTGCCAGGCTTGGTTAAACACGTTCCAAACATAAGCTCGATAGGTTCACTTTTTGTACGCATGTGAACTTCGTTCGTCTGACCTTTCAAACCTAAACTAATGATAATAAATCGGATCTGAAACATTAAACTGAATTCGTATTAAGTTATTATCTCTATTATCTCTCTAGAATTTAAATTAAATTTACCTAAACTCAAACCTATAGCTAAAACATCTAAATGCAAGAGTGAGAGCTAGGCCTAATAATAAATTGCTGTCTTCACTCATTTAAAATCAACTCAAGTGAAATAAATCTTCGTTGTTGGCTACCAAATCTACAACGCATGCCTAAACAACAGGCGAATTCCCAGAATTAACTTTAACGTAACCGGGTTTGCTAAATTTTATTAGTTCAGTAAGTAGTTGAAAAATTCCAATACACACAATAGTGCCTGGCGTGTGGCAGCTATCTAAAACAATTAAGACTATGTCATTAATGTATTAGCCAATAAGAACGTGTTTTCAATGTTTGTGGCAGTGTTTGAAAATATGGCATTTTTAAAGCTGAATAATTCGAAAATTAGAATGTTCACGGAACTATTGCTTTGCCTGGCTGCATTTAGTGCCGAAATAATCCTAAAAAATGAGGTAAGATTAAACATTGTATATAAATATTATACAGTATATAAATATTAATAAATTATTTTTTTTTTTTAATAAAAGACACTAAAATTGTAACTGTATGGTGAAAAGATTCTTTTTAGGCTTGGCATATTTCAAAACATCTAAATAAATATTTCACACTAGAAATGATGCTGAACGAAAATCTGTTTCACTGTAAAATTCAGAATTTACATTTTTGTGTCTCTGTTTAATGTAAGCTATGTTGCTGCACCATTTTTTATTACTTTATTGAATTTGTAATAAATTTGCAACTCACAAACATCACAAGTGTTGTGATTCTTCATGAAAAATAAACGCAGTGAAATTTCTTCATTCACATACTTTTATTTCCACAAGCACCCCAACTAATCTCTCCAAGAGTCGCCATTTTCTACATCCACTTCCGTTACACTAAAGTGCTACCAACCTGCTTTCACCAAAAATACCGACCCAACAAAAAATATCTTCACTGTTTACAACACCTCCCCTCAATAAAATATTTTTAAGAAACAAACAATCTTTTCCTGAATTTTACAAACAATACACCACCAAGAGGCTTAATAAAAATATCTCCAAGTTGATCACTAGTATTGACATAGTCCAACTTGATAATGTTTTCCAACAACTATTTTTTTAACAAAAGATTTCTTAATTTTAAGATTTTTGACTCTAGAGTTATCAGTGGCCATATGTGCAACTTTTATAGTGGACTGGTTATCCTCAAACAAAGTGATGGGACTAACTTCTACTTTAAAGTCACACAACAAATCTTTCAACCAACATGCCTCACTGGTAGCTTGACTAAGGGCAACAAACTCTGCCTCAGTAGATGACAAGGCCACTGATGGTTGTTTTTTAGAAAACCAAATAACAGTGCAAACAAAAACCTTAAAACATTAACCAGTTGTAGATTTACAGTCATCACTTCCTCCCCAGTCACTGTCAACATAGCCTACTACATCATCATTCTTGTTTCCATAGTAAGTTAAACACATATCTAATGTACCTTTGATGTACCTCAGAACTTTTAACAATAATTTATACAATAGTGTGCTTGCGCAACCCTGGTATCTACTCAAGTTCGTAACAACAGCACACAAATCAGGTCTTGACCCCACTGCAGCATACATTAAAGACCCAACCAATGTTCTGCATTTTGACTCAATTTCCTCATTTTCTGAACACTCCTTCTTTAACTGCTCAAATTTGAAATTTTTGTCAATGGGCAAGGACAGAGGTTTGCATTCTGACATACCATATAACTCTAACAGATTCTGCAAATGTTGTTTTTGACTAATGGTAGTGCAACTACTAGCCAGGTCCTGCTTTACATCAATACCTAGGAACGTTTTGATACACCCCATCTTTTTCATTTTGAAAGTACTACACAGCACTTTTCTAAGGTGAAACAACTCATTTTCACAATTACCAAAATACAAAATATCATCCACATACAATAACAAAAATGTTCTTTTGTTGTCTGTACACTTAGAATAGACACAAGCATCTTTGTAAGAACGAACAAAACCTAATGATAACATAACCTTGTCAAACTTACAGTTCCAATACCTTGGTGCTGTTTTAAGCCCATAAATTGACTTATTTAGTTTACCAACAGAATACTATGAATTTGCACCCTCTGGTAATTTCATGTAAAGTTCCTCATTAATCTCACTATTAAGAAATGCACTACATACATCCATTTGCTGCACAGGTAAACTCAATTTAGTGGCAACACTCATAAATACTCTGAAAGTTTTAAGTTTTGCGACAGGAGCATACAAGTTGTTAATGTCACATTCTTGCTCAAATCCCCTTGCCACCAGTCTTGCCTTGTATTTTGTTTCACCAGCCTCCGTCTTTTTCTTCGTGAACACCCACTTTGAACTGACCACTTCTTTTCCTTCTGGTACCTTAGGTACAGCAGTCCAAGTGTTATTGTCGTGTAACTGTCGAAGCTCGGACTCTATTGCATCCTCCCAGCATTTTGAATCTTGCATGTTCATAGCTTCTTTGTAATTCTTGGGTAGTTCATCAGTAGTTGCGAGCCCAAAATCATACTCTGAGCACCAAGCTGGTTTTTTTACACTCCGTCCACTTGCTGTTTTAGGTAGTTGATTAACAGTAATTTCTTTGCTTGCTGATTCACTTTGTTTCTCCAACCTTTGGTCTCCCTCAGTTACTTCAACCTCAAAACCTCTAAAAGGAGAAGATGACCCTTCACTTTGTGCTTCCTCCTTTTCCTCTTCAGTACTGGAATTCTGATGAATTTCTACGCCTTCTTGGGTCAGGTCTAGCCCAATCATTTCAACATTGTCTCTTCAAATTCTGTCTGTGCTTCATGTTCTCTTTGTCTCACAAACACCACATCTCTTCTTATCTCAACTTTCTTCTTGCCTTCGAAGTAAATTCTATATCCTTTTGAGTCTTCATATCCAACAAATATTCCTTTTTCTCCTTTCGGATCCCACTTAAGTCTTTTTCTCTTGGAATATGAACAAACACTTCCATTCCACACACGTGTGTTAGCTTAGTTAAATAATCATAACTTTTCCTCTCCCAAACTTGGTATGGTGTCTTATCCTTTTCTCGAGCTTTTGAAGTGCTATTTAACACATACACAGTTGTATTTATCGCCTCTGCCCACAGCTGTTTGCTAAGCTCTTTCCCACTGAGCATAGATCTTGCAGCTTCCACTAAGGTGCGAATGTCCCTATCTGCTTTTCCAATCTGCTCCAGTGTGTAGGGTATTGTTGTTTCATGGTGAATCCCGTGGCTCTCAAGCAACTCTTTCACTTCCTGATTCACGAATTCACCATTATCACTTCGAAGCACTTTAATTTGATGACCTGTAGCTCTTTCAGAAAATTTTATGTAATGTTTCAACTTCTGGGATATTTTAGATTTATTTTTTAGGAAATAAACTTGCCAGAAATTTGTGTAGTCATCTTCCAGTAGCAAAAAGTATCTAGACCCACCAACAGACTCCACTTCCATTGGCCCATACAAATCAGCATGTACCAATTGCAATGGAGCATCAGTGTGTTGATTACTTTCACCAAATGGCAATCTCTTCATTTTGCCCTTCAGACATGCTACACATGGCTCATTGTTGCTTGAGTACTCAATACTATTTTTATTCAAAACACTCCTTACATAATCCAGATTTTGATGACATAGACTTTCATGCCACTTTCCCAATGAACGTACAGCCGCTAAGCAACTTTGTCCCATTATGAAGTTCAGAATATATAAATTACCCTCCTTTTTTGCTATAGCACAAATCTGGTTATCTTTATACACATTACACTGATCTGCAGACATTTTAATGACATGACCCTTTTCAATAGCACTTAATACTGAAAATAAATTCATTTTCAGTTCAGGAACCCACAAAACATTGTTTAAAATACTTTGCACATAATTTTGTCCGTTGTACACTTTCACCTTTATATGTCCTACACCTAGCACATGAAGATTACGACCATCACCAACCACGACACATCTATTTGATACAGGTGTACAGTTTGAGAAAAGGCCACGTTCAAACCTCATATGTTCACTTGCACCACTGTCCATAATCCAAGAGATGGACCGTTCATGGTCCTTAACACCATTTAGACCTACACCAAACAAAGCACTTTCAGGCATTACAAATGCATTTTCAACTTTAGGCAAATTCCTTTGTTTGCACTGAGACTTCAAATGCCCTCTTTTGCCACATTCAAAGCATTTTCGCAGATCTTTATCCCCTCTGCACTGGTTTGCTAAATGGCCAGGGCAGCCACACTTGAAGCACTTTATTCCTCCAGCTTTCTTCATGTCTGTGTTCTTATGTGATCCTGCTGCCATAGCCACGTCCTAATAATTTATTTTTGACCTCAACCTTTCTTCCTCTACTAGAAGTCGTGCCACAAGGTCATCAAGTTTTTGTTTACTAGTTCCACTGATTCCCATGCTGTCACGAAGTGACCATATCTTTCTGGTAGTGCCATTAGTATCTTGGTGATTGTAAACTGTTCAGACACTTCTTCCCCTGCCTGTTTGAGCAAATGACACATTTCTTGAATTTTAGACAAGTAGGTGGATATGTCAGAACCCTCCTCATACCTAAACTGAAAAATACGTTGTTGCAGTAAGTGTACACTTGTACTTGATTGTTGCTCGTACACACTGAGAAGCTTTCTCCACATTTCGGCTGCAGTAGTACAGGCCAATATGTGCATCATAGCAGCCTCACTCAAACGCATAACAATGACACTTTGAGCCTTTGCATCCTTTTTTTGCCACTCACCTGCACTCGTTTCTGGTTTAGCTTCGGTTCCATCCACGACTGAAAATAGATTCATCCCTCGTAGCAACACAGACACCTGAAACTTCCACAAGTTCCAGTTCTTCCGCCCCTCCAGCTTTATCGCCCCCACGGTATTCGTCACTAGTTGCTCCATTTTTCCCCGGAGTCAACAATCACAGACGATAAAGGCTGTTGACGAAAACGAATGAAGGTGTACAACTTCCCGACGCCGACACTCCACAGCAGCTTTTCACCCCATCGTCACTAGTTGCTCCATTTTTCCCCGGAGTCAACAATCACAGACGATAAAGGCTGTTGACGAAAACGAATGAAGGTGTAAAACTTCCCGACGCCGACACTCCACAGCAGCTTTTCACGCCGTCGTCACTAGTTGCTCCATTTTTCCCCGGAGTCAACAATCACAGACGATAAAGGCTGTTGACGAAAACGAATGGTGTAAAACTTCCCGACGCCGACACTCCACAACAGCTTTTCACGCCGTCGTCACTAGTTATTCCATTTTTCCCCGGAGTCAACAATCACAGACGATAAAGGCTGTTGACGAAAACGAATGGTGTAAAACTTCCCGACGCCGACACTCCACAGCAGCTTCTCGCGCCATCGTCACTAGTTGCTCCATTTTTCCCCGGAGTCAACAAACATAGACGATAAATCCCGTTTCTCCGACGAAAGCGACTGAATGTGTACAATTTTTCCGATGCCGATACTCCACAGCAGCTTCTCGCGCCGCCATTAACTTACCTCTCGGAAGAAATAAAACGTTGCTGGCTTACACCTTTTAATCACCATGGTGCTGGGCCCATAACCTGTTGTGATTCTTCATGAAAAATAACAAACGCAGAGAAATTTCTTCAATCACATACTTTTATTTCCACAAGCACCCCAACTAATCTCTCCGAGAGACGCCATTTTCTACATCCACTTCCGTTACACTAACGTGCTACCAACCTGCTTTCACCAAAAATACCGACCCAACAAAAATATCTTTATTGTTTACAACAACAAGAAACAAGCTTTTCACTCAGAGTGAAATTCTTTAACATACACTTTACAAATGTATTTTCTTTCAAACATGTACTGTGTTGTTTGTATGAATAGGTTACGCATCCTTTCAATCAAAGCCACACATTTCCAGTTTCAGACATTGACATGTGTTAACAGTCTCCACATGCGTGATTCGTAATGAAGGAGCTGCAGAGTAATGTTTTAGCATCTTAATAAAAAACTTCCATGTGTGAAGAAACTATTGACTTCAGCCGGCCGAATCAAACACATCCCATGCACTCTGCCATTTTGAAATTGTCTATTGAAGACAGCCACAGATTAGCTTACAACACTAATTTTCTCATTTGTTCGTAGAACTTCATAACTGTGATAAACTGTTGAACTCCCACTCAAAACTTATTTTATGACCGTCAGTATATGTTATTCACATGAAACATGATTGGGATAGTAGTTTGCGTTGGTAAAACTGAGCCAAACTATTTCTTCTCATTTCCGACATTGAAAATAAGACAATTTAATCACTAGTTTAAAATTTCGTAAAATTTAACAAGTTCCCGTAAAATCGTAAAATCCCTACCAAATCCGTAAATTTTACAGATAGGCCTGAATCGTAAAAGTTGGCGAATCTGGTACTGCATGTGCAAGTTAAAGAAACTAGTAAACATCAAAATTGATGCAACAAAGATGTAACCGCAATAGTTACAAGTTGTATGTAAACAACAACAGTATAAAGAAGATAGTGGATCCTGACTTTAAAGGTGGAGTTGGGGGGATGGAATTTATGAATGGCACGTCAAGATAAAGTGGTTGGGAAAGTTAGAGACATGAAAAGAAGCATGTAATCAGCACCAGCCTTTCATATTGACGCGGAGCTAAATTTTTGAGTTTTATTTTCGCAGGTGAGTTGCGTCGAACTTTGTTTAATTTAATGAACCAAGAAGCGTTCGTCGTCTGTCGCGATAGAGTTTCGTCAGAAGCGGGCCACTGCTGACCGATTGTTGCGACATGCGGCTGGGGCTGCAGACCCAGTGTCGTTGTGATAGTTTGCAGTTTTGGAAGCGCTTGGCTTAGGTCTTGTTGCGAAATTGGGGCGTTTCCGGGGTAAACACTCCGGTGTTGCGCCAATTATAGGTGAGTTTTCGCTTAATGGTCGAGCCGCGTCGTAGGAGGGGCGGTGCGGTTTTAGGGCGTCTGTCGCCTGGTTGCGCGGTCATTGTAGTATTGATGATTGCCAGAGAGAGACGTTTCCAGCGAGTCGACTTCGCCGAGAGAGCTAAAGTCAGTAAGTCACTGCTGGGTGGGGCTCCTGCCCCACCCAGACATCTAGTTAAAGTAGTAGTCGTAAGAAAAGCCAGTAATGTTAATGTAAACCGTAGAGTAAATAATGTTTAAATAGAAGCCATAAGTCAGGAACACCAAGGCCATGAACCTGTCCACAGACCTTTCATCTGTAGGCCTACCTTAGTACGAAAAATTGTTTTAATTTGTTTAAATTATAACTTCAGGTTTAGAGTTGACTTTGATTTTGAAAATAAACCAAGATAAAGGTTGTTATTCTTTACTTTTGTTAAATATTTTATAATTCTTTTTAATGTAACTTACATGTTGAAACCAAAGTTCCTATTTCACTGTAATTTAGTTTTGATACAATTATTAAATGTTTCGGTTTTATATCTAATTCGTTTATTTAGTAGATTGTCCCTCGTACGTTAATTGGACGTCAAGGAAAGTGTCGTGTGGAAACGTTGGTGTTCTAATTTTAAGTGGTAATTAAGTATTTAAAATTACCATATGCCTACTTCCTGTACAGGAAGATAGCTAATATCCGTAGTCCCAGTCATTGAATAAATCCCTCTCGCAGTTTTCTGAGTGCTTTCAGATATTTTATTTATTTGTTTTTGCAGTTAGTTTTGTCAAGCGAATTTGGCTCTACCCCTGTGTTGTTACGTTCCCACTGTAACTTTCGTTGTATTCACTTTAATTTGTCCCCAGTTTTAAAAGAATAGCCCGACAAGATTGGTGCAGGCGCAGAATATTAGCTTAGGAATGTGGGAATTTTTAAACGTAGTTTAAGAAACATAAACAGGTAAGTTTTGTTAGAAAGTTTAGAGTGTTACTTAAGAACATTATTTTAAGTAATTCAGCAGTAAAGATTTATGGTAAGTTTATTGAATTTTAGCGGTAAGTAGTTCCATATGGTAGAGTAGGTGACGTGTCGCTGTGTGGGCACGAATGTTATAGTCGTGTATGTAGTGCTGAATAGCTGAAGAGAAAACAATGGAACAATGAGTGACGTTCTTGACAGTGTATTCGAGGTGTCGGTAGTGTCGGAAAGTGATGACACTGAATTAGAGAGCCACGCTCGCACGTACAGCTGAGGTAGACAGCTGGGAAGTAGAGAAAAATAAGTTAAGAAATAATGTTAGGACCACTTGGAATTTTTTATGAGTATTTGTTGATTGTACCTAAGGAGATTAAGATGTTTAAGTATGTTAGTGCCCTGGCCTAAGTTTTTTTATAAATGGTTAGGTACGATTTGATTATTGTTATTGTATTTATTAAGGCAGCGAGTAGTAAGGAATTTGTAATATAAGTACGAGCTTGGTGTTCTCGACAGACAGACAGATAGTGCGGTGGCACTGACGCTTGTCTCTTACAAACTGCACCTTGCTGATGTGACGATACTAGCCCCACTTATTTGCTTACAATGTTCCACAAGAAAAATAGTAATTCAATCAGTCGTCATATATGCTCCCGTCTCAGTGGTGAGTTACTCTTACCTCAGGGTTCATGGTATCAAAGGATGGATGCATGCATAACGGCATTCAAAACATGTGGTCAGATTAACAGCCCATATTTATTACCTTCTTGTAACAAACTCATGCAACTGTGCTTACATCGGCACGTACAAACTTCTTGTACAAAATAAAATTTAACTGAAAGAGAACTGAACTAAAATGAAACCCCACTCAAACAAAGAAAAATAGCACGTGCTAAACTCAAATCAGAAACCGATAATGGGCCGGCCACGCGGTTAATACGGCTGTAAATTCACATCAAAAGTCAAATAAATTGAAGCTGGTTACTAAAGAATAGTTCTAAAAAGTCTTTTCACTGCCTTCCATCGCGGCCCCATCTCTTCCAATCGCGCCCCTCGGCTTACCACGTGCGAACCTCGCACAACACGGAACACGTCCGGCCTCCTCGACGGTCAAGAACAAAGTGACCAGCAACGGCGACCACAATGGCGTCCCAAGATACCATGGCAGCCTACCTTCCGGTTAGAATGTTCCATGACCTTCTAGCAAGATTAAATAACTGGTCTGGATACAAATTAACCAAACTAAAATCACCGAAAAATCGGCAAAATTCTGCTGACTTAAAAGACGTATGTCAATATTTTTTGTAAATAATTATTACAATAAAAATTATATTAAATAAAATCTTAGCATCGGACATTGCCGGCCGTATACCTTGCAGTACCCTCTGTGAACCCCTATCGGTATCGCCCCCGCGGCACCATGGCCGGGCTGGCTAAACTCTTCTACATATTTTCAAAATAAATACCAAAACTTGCAAACTGCAATAACTTTTAAAGGATAAATTTCTCATAAAATGTCCAAGAGTCCAAATCTGCTTGAAATTTCATGCAGTTTTAGAAAAGTCCACACAAGACATATTTACTTTAAATTCAGGTGTCATCAGAACATTGAGAAATTAGAACAATTTTAACACATTCAAAACTTGAGAACACATTATTTAACATTAAAATACTCCAATGAGAAAACTTATCACTAGGAATTGCATCCAGACGCGGTTTTCTGTTACTGTACTGTTTCGCCAGGCCCAATAGTGGTTTTACATTTAGAGTGGGTTTTCAATGTGATTTCTTGTTCAGCATAATTTTAATTTTTACATTATTTAACTAAATGACTTACTTAGAAAATTATTAGGCTTACGACAACAAACATGGAACCCTTATATTGAAACAATTACTATCGACTTACAAAAATTTTAGAAACACTAGGACTTTAATCATTCACAGGCAATATCTTAAAGTAGGGTGGCCGGGCACACACTGGGGCTTTTGACATTAATAAATGTATCAACCCTACCCTACATACACCTAACTGATACTAGGCTGACCAGCTCTTGGTTCTGAAGTGTCAGTAACACTGGCTAGCATTAATTATGCAAACAAATAAACAACAGCAGAGAGAATACAAATACAACTGACTTATTAAAAAAATATACCCCAAGCGCAGGCTGGTCGCTTCACAATGGGTTACTCGATTTATGGTTAGGTAAGAAGTACTCTAGTACATAATTATTTTTCATTTTTCAAGTGTCTAGTTTTACGATTATTACACCAAGATATTTCATAGTTATTATTTGTTAAATAGATTTTTTGTTCGTGGTATTAAGTAAAAACAGTTATGGTTTGTCCCTGAAGTCGCTGTTCGTTGACGTCACTTCAAGTAAGGGAGGTGACGGCGGTGGTCTGTGTGGGTAGGCAGCACAGTGAGTTTAAAGTTTGGGTCAGCCTCGAACAGAAAAGGTCAAGTGACTAGTTATTTTGCACATTTGGCGGCACTGGGATAGAGTAAGTGTAGTTAAAGGTTCGTCTGGTATTAGAGGTACGTGGGTTCAACTCCCATGAAGGGGAGTCGCGTAGATAAAATGTTAGGTCGTACCGGATGCCCGGACTGAACAGTGGATCGACGGTGCTTAAGAACTCAACCTTTTGCTTTTTATTGTATTTATACGTGTCCATTTTTTTAAGTTTACCTATCATTATTTTTTTCCTTTCTTGCATTTTTTAAAATTATTATTCTAAATAGCATTAAGATATTTTCAAGCTAACTTATTCCTACTAATTGAATAATTTCTTACAGCAAAGGAGGAGGAATTGCAGAGTCCAAGTAATTAAGTTTTATTATTTTGTAGAGGTACATTGTTCAGGGTACGATTTTGGTTCCAGTACACAAGAAAGTCTACTGAAAATAGTACTATTTCATTGTATAAATATTTGATTTGTTTTCTACGTTAGCTGAGCCAGATTGTGTGTATTAAATTAATAAACGTTAAGAGAATATGTGTTGCTAGTGAAGTTAGTATTTTCAAAAAGTAAAAATTTTTTTTAATTCAGTGCTATAATTATTTTTCAGTGATAATGAATTATGAGTGAATGCTTTGGTTACGTTGTGGTTGTAATGCGCATTAATAGTAGGTGTTAAGTGAACGTACACTAAAAGAAATCTTTTGAGTGTGTTACAGACAGCAGAAAAGTCGTGCAGTGGTGGACAGCTGGATGTAAGCTGACGCTACGATGCAGACGCGGCAGGAAAGGCCGAGGGTGTGTACGTCACTGGGATCTTGCGGAGGCCAACACGAGCAGAATGCAGACGCAGTTATGCCGTGTTTGGAGACCACAAGTTAAGTCCATATGTTTTGTTTATTTTATTTTCAGGCCTCTAATAACATTTATTTTTCAGCCAGGACGACAGGAGGAATTTTTGTTAATTGTCACTGTACACGTGTGTGTGTTGTGGTTGGCATGACTGATGTTTATGTACGAGCCCAGATGGTTGCGGCACGTCGTTGGGGCTCGGTACGGTCGAATGCCATAGGTACGCGCAAGGACGCGTTGGGTTTGAACCCTGGTGCTCTCCAGAGGTAGGGAGCATCTCAGACCAACACTGTCCATCGTCGGAGCATCGGATTGTGGAGAAGAGTGTGTGTTTTGTTGTCAGTGTTTGTGTGGATCTTTCTCCCAAAATTGTTCAATCAGGATTTTTTTTTGTAAATGTTTATAAGGTTTCTGGTTATATCCATGATTTTGTGCAGCGCGGGACTTCAGTAATTTTAAGTAAAGTTTTTACTTAATTTTTTTGTTCTATTAATAATTTCTTACAGCTGTCGGGAGATGTGACATCTGAGTGGGTGTGGCCACAACGTAAGAGGGCCCAGAGAATTAATTAAATTGTTTTGTTTGAGAGACCACTTTTAGTAATTAAGAGGTTACACAAATATGTATTCTTATTAAGGACGAATATTTTAATTTTTATTTAAAGATCACTGAAGGTATATGAGAATTTAAACGTCGGATAATGTTTGTAAAGCTTGGTTGAATAAATGAATTTCATATTTTATATAATAAGTAACGTAAAAATGTGGTGAAAATAATTGAATAATACTTGAATAATGAAGCAAAGTTGTTCTCATTTTAAAGTCAGAATATACTGTTTCAACTTAATGAAAAGTAATTGAATATTTTTAAAAATAAATGTACGGGATAGTAAAGTGAGGCATTTTGGCAGTAATTTCCAAGTACTATTGAACTGAGATATGTAAATAGTTGCTAGTTGTGCAGTTAAATTAATATTTTTAAATTTTAAATGTGGTTATTGTAATTGAAATAATTTTTTTAACATTACTATTTTGATAAAGATAATTGTGAATGAAGCAATTTTAAAAAGTAACGTGATTTGGTTTTCGTGACCTTTATAGTATTTAATTGTTGTTTTTGTTTGCAAGCAACGAATTTGTGTTAAGGCTAAGCAGCAGGTAACTGTAAGGGAATCAACCACACAGATGCGATAATTTAAGGGTCTTGTATTTTAAGGTTGAATGTTCAGTTTTCTCTTTGCTGGTGTTTAATTTTTACTTTTTTTGTCCTTTGGAATTGAGTTGTGAGAGGGTGGGTTTCCTTTCTTGTTATCCCCCCTCCACCAACCTGTGGTATCGACGTGGAGTTCCATACTACAGAAGAAGAGTAGAAGCATCGTCGTAAATTTTTTTGTCTGGAACTTTCGGACCCGAAAGCTACTTATTAAATGCGTGGATGTGCATTTTGGATGCTGAGCACAGTTAGTCCTTTGTCAGTCGTATGGTTTCCTTTAAGTCCCCTAGTGTCTGGAGTGAAAAGTTTGTGTTGGCGGCCAGAAGAAAGGTAGCGAGGTGTGGTAGGGGGCATGGTGGCTGCAAGCTGGGAGGTGTTTTCCCATCCACCTACACCCTCTGCTAAGCCTGTGCTATGAGGACCAGCATTGCAGTCAGTCCGCAAAAAAAAAAATTAAATAAAAAAAAATTCAGCGTTATCTCGTCTATTTTTCTCTAGCAACATATTGAGCTCGGCTTGACCTTGACATCGTCCGCTATATTATTGTTCACTTGTCACATATCTATGAAATCACTGTGGTGCAGTAATGGCCTATGACACAAATACTAGTCCCATCGCCATGTACGATATGCGGGCTGATAACGTTTTTGATTTATGCTCGCTCAACAGTAGAGCAATAAGAGCGACTGCAGCCAGCACGCTGAGAGCCACTTCACCTCTATTCGCAGTACAGAGAATTAAACTCGTGCGTTGTGCATAGTTTGATGATTTTTCCATTATCGACAAGCAATGCAGTCGTTTTAGGCCTTTTGAGTGGCTCTAAATTCGCATTCATAATAAGCATTCGAGTCTTAAAAAATATACATTTTCAAAAATGTTTGTTCTTTAATAAGCCCTGTAACAGTTTTTGCACAATAAAAATAACTCAATGGCTGAACTGAAAGGCTTTAAATCGTTACAGTATACTTTCACGTAAATAATAAGAGTTGTTGTGTTGTAGTCTTGTGTGAGAGCTTTGCGCCAGGCAAGCAAGATGAATTACGCGCGCACCAACTAGAGAGGCAAGTCAAGGCCAGCGGCCTCTCCTCTCCCTAAACTACACAACCAGACCAAGCGTGCTGCACAGCCGCTCGCTCACATCACGGCACACAGGGGATTATGGGATACCATTTTATTTGGAAGACACCTTTTCATTGTATTAAAGTATAATTTCACTGTAAAAGTCTTTATTTTAAGTCAGTAATTGTTCTACACTAACTTTAAGAAAAACACACTTAAATCTTTTTAAAAAAATTAATAGGGAGGGGTGGAAAGGTCAGAATTAATTTATTACCTCGGGACTAATGACATCGGTGATCCAACAAAATAATTACCTGGCACCGTGCAATGTCGTTTGATCGAGGGTTTACTGTAACGCCGTCAAGCACAAATACCCTTAAAGCTATATTACAGAGTTTTCTACATTCTTGTGCAAATTATCCAAGAAGCATAATTGCTTTGAAATAAATCCAAGAAGTTCCTTAATCATTCTATGAATTATACTGTGTTAAAAAGTATTTTATTTGTTTTTGTCTTATTTTATAGCAAAAATTTTGATCAGATTGGTGCAAAATATTAAAAGAAGCTGTGATGTTAGACAGTATGAAAATAGTTTGGTACATACTTGGAAATATCTTAGTTAAAACTGTGTTCTATTTTTTAAACACAAATGAAATGCAACATTAAAAAATATTTTCTGAGGTATTACAAAAAAATTAAAAAATTTCTTAGAAATTTGATTTAAGTAAATGTGATCAATATTGTGCAGCTTTTAATCTAACCTCACAACACGAGATTCGTCAAGGGAGCTGATCCAGATGGGGTGACAGGGTGTCAGGAAATCGAGCCCCAACGGGCCTTTTAAAGAATAGTTACTTTTAAATAGAATTTTTTTAAAAGTGGTATATGTAAAATTTTTTGTTATCTGATGCCTTAAACAGCATCAATTTGCACCTTAAAAACTAAATTTTTCCAGGTGAAAGCCCCCAAGACACATCTTTTTTGACTTGGGGTGTGGGTATACAGTAAACGCTCGATCTAACGACACTGCACAGTGACAGGTAATTATGTCGTTAGATCGCTGATGTCGTTAGTCCCGAGGTAACCAAATGTGGTCCCCCCCAAATAAAAAAAAAAAACTAAATGTTTTTTTTTCTTCTAAAATTTGTGTAGAACAATTACCGACTTAAAAAAGTTTTCATTGAAATTATATTTTAGTACGATGAAAAGGTGTCTTCCAAGTATAATAGTACCCCACAATCCCCCACCGTGATGTGTGGGGCGGAGCGGTGTGCTCGGTCATTTGATGGGGGAGGGGAGTGGCTGGGCCACTGGCCTTGGCTTGCCTCCGGGCAGCTCGTGCGTGCATGATTCATTCTGCTTGTCTTGCGTGAAGCACATTGAGACCACAACAGAGCAATTCATATTATTTACGTGAATGTAAACGGCAAAGATTTTAAAACCTTTCAGTACAGCCATTGAGTCTTTTTTTTTCTTGCACAATACTGTTACAGCCTGTCATCATATGCATTTAAGAGATACTAATAAAAGTGCTTATTAAAGAACAAACATTAAAAAAAAGTCAGTATTTTTTAAAAACTCGAACGCCTACTATGAATGCGAATTTAGAGACACTCAAATGAGCCAAAAATGGACTTTTCAAGGTGCTGTCAAGTATAAAATAACGACTGAATTACTCGTCACTAAAAGTTGTAGGCCTACTATAAAAATCATGATACTATGCACAACGCACCAGTGTAATGCTCTGTACTGCGAATAGAGGTGAAGTGGCTCTGGGCGCGCTAGCTAGAGTTGCTTTTATTGCTGTTAAGAGAGCATAAAACAAAAACCTTATCAGCCCACATACCGCACACGACGACGGGACTGTTGCGTTTGTGTGGTAGGCTGTTTTTACACTGCAGTCACGTTACGAGTAATCAATAATACAGCGGAAGTTGTCAAGGTCAAGCCGAGCACAATTCTGCTGCTAGAGAAAAAAAGATGAAATAACGCTGGATTTTTTTTCTTTTGCGGACTGAGTGTAATGCTGGTACTTTTTTTTCGCCGAGCTGCAATAAGGGTGGAAAAAAAACTGTGTCATCTCTTCAACCCCCATCACACTTGGCTACCACAAGACACGAAAACATGGGAGAGAGTCGCCGAGTGGGAGAGGAAAAAAAAACACGTGACTGCTTTGTGGCGAGACAGGATGCTAGTTTCACGTGACTATCAGACAGTCGGCAATTCATGCGCGCAAACACTAGCACAATCTGGCTTGTTCGTAGGGAAAGGAGGGGGGGGGGGTGAAAGGTTATTGACTGGTGTGGACAGTCAGGAGGGATGTTATTAATGTTTAGCAATGTATTTCTTACAGCACAGCTTTAACAAAAAAATGCAACACGGCTGATTTTCCTTACACTTCCAATTTTTATATTACCATTACAGCATAGCTAAGATAAGGCCACGTGAAGGAGTGTGAGAGGGAAGTTCAGGCAGGAGAGAGCGTGGAGAAGTGAGGGGGAGCATTAGGAGATAAGGCAGCATTAGTCATCACGTCTCACATGTCGGTGTTGCACGGGCGGCCTACTCACCCGGCACACGCTTCAAATATATTCCAGCGGAAGTTTCTAGCATCTTTAAACAGTCTTTTTTGTTTCACAGCTGCATATCACTAATTTATGTTAACTGCATTATGTTATTTTTTAATGTATGCATAATTACTTCTAATAACACTTTACTGTGATCTACTGCACTTTGTTTAATTTTGATCAATTTTTTAAATATTAATTTTTCCACGGTTCCTGGTAATTATGTCGTTAGATCACTGATGTCATTAGATCCAATGTTGTTAGATCGGGGGTTTACTGTATCTACTTTTCAATTAATATCCCCACCCCACTCTCCCAAAGAAACCTAAATTAACACATTCCCCCCCCCCAAAAAAAAAACACAAAGTTGGTCAACTGTATCAACACTTTCTGGTTAAAAATAAAATTATGCAACACAAGAGAAAAGTAAAGCAATAATTTCCAAATAATAAAAATTTTGTATCGTACATGTGTACACATCATTGTAACATTTGTAATATTCCTCATACTATCAAATTTTACTCATTAAAAATATTTTACAGAATAATAATTTATTTATGACCTTGGCCCCACCCTTAAAATATGTAAGATATGCACCCTTGTTTAGTATCCATATTCCTTTTCATCCGATGCAGTTACAAATTATAGTACCTACAATTACAATGCTTGAATCAAGAGAGACTATACTTTTGGTTTCAAAGGGTAATTTCTTCCTATAGAGTCCCCTATAATTGTGATGCAGAGAAATATAAAGGTTGATACAAGAAAATTTTGGCTGTCCTTTCAATGAATATGCACTGCTTTTGTTTTCATTTTACAGGTTTACATATGATAAATATTAAAAAAAAAGAAACTTCTAGCAAAAAAAATTAAAAAGCACTGTTTTGATGCTACTAAAAATATACAACAATTGACTTTTTACACCCAAGAGCCCATTTTACACTTTAATAGTAAGTGTCACACTATGAATTACTTAGAGATACAGTAAACCCTCGATCTAACGACATCGCACGGTGCCAGGTAATTATGTCGTTAGATCGACGATGTCATTCCCGAGGTAATTAATTTTGACCCCCTCCCTACAAAAATAATTTTTTTAAAGTCTGTTTTTTTCTTAAAGTTAATGTAGAACCATTACTGACTAAAAAAACATGTTTGTCATTGAAATAATATTTTGTACAATGAAAAGGTGTCTTCCAAATACAATGGTACTCCATAATCCCCCGTGTGACGTGAATGGCCGTGCGGCACACTCGGTCTGGATGTGAAGGATAGGGGAGAGGTGAAGAGGCCGGGCCGCTGGCCTTGGCTTACCTCCCTCTCAGCTCGCTGGAAGCGACGTGCGTCATTCGTCCTGCTTGCTGGCGCGAAGCACACAGAACATAGAATAACTCCTATCATTCACTTGAAAGTATACTGCAACGACTAAAAACCTTTCAGTAGAGCCATAATTTTTTTTTATTGTGCAAGAACTGTAACAGCCTGTCGCCATTATAAGCATTTAAGCGATACTAATAAAAGTTCTTATTAAAATACGAAGATTTTTAAAAAGTCTGTATTTAAAAAAAACTAATGTCTGTTATTGACGTGAATTAGGAGCCACTGAAAAGGGCTAAAAACTGACTTTTCAAGATGCTGTCACGTATAAAATGACTGAATTACTCGTCACTAAAAGTCATAGGCCTATTGGAAAAATCACGAAACTATGCACAACGCAACAGTTTAATGCTCTGTACTGCGAATAAAGGCTGCTGGCTGCTGTCATTTTTATTGCTCCCCTGCCAAGTGAGCATAAAAAAAAACCTTATCAGCCCGCACACGGCGACAGGACTGTTGTATTTGCGTCATAGGCCGTTTTTACGCTGCAGCAATTACATAGCCATGTGCCTCAGGTGACGAGTAATTAATAGTACAGCGGAAGTTGTCAAGGTCAAGCCGAGCTCAATTCTGTCGCTGAGTAAAAGAGATGAGATAATGCTGGATATTTTTTTTTCTTCTTTTACGGACTGAGTGTAATGTTGGTCCATTTTCTTTTGCCGTGCTGTAAGAGGGTGAAAAAAAAAAAAAAAAAAAAAAAACGTATCGTCTCTTCAATCCCAATCTCCCTGGGCTTACACATGACACGGAAACAAATACATGGGCTGACGGCAGCGAGTCTCCGAGTGGGAGAGGATAAACAATCATGTGGCTCTGCTTTGAGGCGAGACAGGATGAAAGTTGCACGTGACTGGCAGTTGATGCGCTCGCACACAAGCACAATCTGGCTTGTCAGCTGGGGGTGAGGAGAGAGAATGTTTACTGGTTGACGTGCAATCAGGAGGAGAGGGGATTTATTTATTTTTAGAGAACATTTCTTACAGCACAGCATTCACCAAGGAAAATGCAATGCGGACAATTTTCCTGAAATGTTTTTATCGGAATTTTTTACACTCGTAAATTACCATTGCTATGCAATGCCAGGTATCTTAACTGCGTAGCTGAGATAAGGACACATGGAGGAGCGTGAGAAAGAAGTTCAGGCAGGACGGAGCGCGGAGTTGTGAGAGGGAGCATTAGGAGATAAGGCAGAGTTAGTCATGACGTCTCACGTATGTCGGTGTTGCGCGGACGGCCTACTCACCTGGCGCGCGATTCAACTATATTCCAGCCGAAGTTTCTAGCATTCTTCAACAGTTTTTTTTTGTTTCACAGCTGCATATAACTAATTTATGATAACTGCAGTACGTTATTGTTTAATATACACATAATTATGTTTAAATAATGTTTTACTGCAATCTATTGCACTTTGCTTTGATTATATACATTGTTTAAAATATTAATTTTTCCAGGGTTCCTGGAAATTATGTCGTTAGATCCGATGTCGTTAGATCGGGGGTTTACTGTATACCCTAGACCCTCGATTTTGTGAATAATGACGAATCCATTCATGACAATGGCGAAAAATAACTGAAGTTTAAATTTATATCAATGGACAGACGTCTTCTGATTAAAATCACACCTACGAACAATTGATATGACCAATCCATGTCCCAAAAAAATTTAACACTAAGCACAGATGCCTCTCGTGATCGTGTAGACTTGATGTTCGTAACATTGCGTGGAAAAATTAACCTAGAAGGTTTATAAGACAAGTCAAAAGAAGCAAAAATTATTGTCACACGCAACATTTTTTTTCTGAGGGCGCGAGGCTGGTGTATTATCCTTTGCAACCCGAAAATAATGAATAAAAAAATCAAGTGAAGTTTGAAGACAAGCCTTTGTGCTGTACTATGTTCGGTACTTCTGCACTTTTAACGATGGCACGCCATGGCAAGAGACGAGTTAATGCAAAAACAGCACCGTCAACAAGTCCAAACTTCGTCAGTTATGTTGTTCTTAGCCATTTCCCAGTCATGTTTACTTTCCAAATACTTGTCTGGCTGATGTGTAGTGCTGATAACGCGTCCCCATCCCACCTTTTTTTCCTCCTTGCAGAGACACACACACACACACGCACACTCCGCCACGGCGCAATATAAACTGTTGTATCGTCTTTGAAGCTGAACAAGGTAAATGTGTGTCAATCAACTGCATCACGGATAAATTCCATGAAGCAGGTGATCTAACCACAGCGTCGGCGCAATAAACACTACAGCCTAGAGGAGATTGCAACACAAGAAGTTATTCACTTCACCAGAAAAAATTGAATAATTTTCAGTGGTTAGGTGTGGGTGGGTGCAGGTATATGCGGGAACTAAAAATCATGTTGTGCACATGTAATATAGATTATCTTTACCAGCGTTAGTATACGCGTGGAGCTGATAATGGCTAGGGGAAGGGGAGGGTTTCAGGTTGTATGTCTGCAAGTTGTTTCCCACGCTGATGTTTGGGATGGAATGTGGGGGAGGGAGGTGATATGTCAGCGGTAAGATTTCGCTTTGTCATAAAGAAATCAGGGGGAACAAGCTGTGTAACATACGTAGTAATACTCACAGGCCAAACTTTACTCTCCGATGTGTGTCATTACATTTTTTAACAACTTTAACATTTTTTTTAGAAATTATTTGTGATTTTTTGACGGTTCCCGAGAGTATATTCGTAAAATCAATACCTTCGTAAAATCCAGGGTTCGTAAATTCGAGTGTCTAGTGTAATTAGAAAATGTATGAAAGTCACAATTGCCATTAAAATAAACATAACAAAAAATTGTAAAATACTGTATCCTCACCTTATTTTAGATCTAGTTATTGCATTAAAAATATGCTATAATTGTGCTCGACAATGTAGTAATAAACTTTTCTCCAATATAACCTACATTTCAAAGTACACTATCTGAAGAATCATTGTCTGGGAAAGTTTTGGATTATTAAGTAAATCACAATTTTCATTTTATATAATATTTTATATTCAACAGACAGTAAAAGAAAAAAAACAGTACTTCATTCAAAAGTTACAATAAAATTGCCTTTACACTTCTGAGTATTTAAATTACATAATTAAAATAAAATAACTGCAGTACATGCCCATTAACATGTCTATGTTTCAATAGATTTTCAAACAACAGAATTTGTATAAATTAAAATAAAATAAACTAGCCTGAAAGAAATACGTACTGTATGCAGTCAATTCAAATGTTTATAGCAAAATCTGACATTACAATGGCTTATAAGGCACCAATTTCACACACAAAACACTTCAACGTATTACACACTAACAGCAACATGAAACCGACTACAACACGCCAAAGTGAATATGTTTCACTCGCAAACTAAAACACACCATTTTCAACAATAGTCTATAGAAAGGAGACTAAATAAAAAATGTAATAGGCCTGGTACAATGACATGCTATGTGTCATTTGCAACATTTCAAGTTTTCTCTACTCCAACTGAACTTGAAGCTGTGGTTGGCAAAGTGGCTAGGGCACAAACCTCCTACCAAAAATAATATAGGTTAGATTCCCGGTGGGGTAAACCCAGATTTTTGCATGTGGGAATTGTACAGGACAATGAATTAATTTGACTGGTTTTCTCATGGACTTCCCATTTTCTCAGGCCATTCATACCAGGGCTGTTCTCTACTTCCTTCATATGATCCTTTACAAGCAGTGAAATTCTTGCTGTTAGGTATTTACCAAAATCTCTTTACGCCACTTATTTTCGATTGAACATACTGCAGTAGTGCTATGAAATATGACTTGTTGACATATTTTGTGGCAATAGTAAAGTAATACATAGTAAATGCACATTACAATCTAAAGTAGATTTTAAAGTGCCTTGATCCAATACTGAATAATTTCATACAGTAACTTCAATTGTTCTTAAGTAACACACAAATTTGTTGCAAATTAAAAAAAGCAAACAAAGTTGCAGATTTTGACAAAAATTATAGGCTGGAAAGGTGAAAATTAATTGAAAGTTATTTGCATTAACAATGTCTGTTATACAACACTAAACACAGATAATTTTGCCTAGACAGTAGAGATTATTTGATAAAATTTTTAACCCTTTTAGCGTCAAGAGCCGAAAAATCGGTGATCGTTGCCTGTGGGAAAAATGCCACAGGCCACTATTGGCCCTGTATTTTTCAAATATGTTTCGCAATTTTTAAAGGGAATTTTATAAACAAAAAAATGTGTTTACAAATTGTAATGGATTAAAGAAACCTTTATTTGTCAGTAGAATATTTTCCAGCTTGGTCACTTTTATTGGTATCGAGTTATTTCAATTTTAATCAATGACTGCCAATTTCTGAAATAAATGTCAGCATTGTTCATATGTATTTAAAACAAAGCTGGTGCTATAAGAGTTATAATTAAATGTTTACTTTAAAAAATGAAGATAATATTACAACCAATATGTAACCAATAAAAGAGTTGGAATTTAAAGCTGAATTCAACTATCAGTTGTTTTGAAATATGAAAGATATATTCAAAATAAAGGATATTTTAATGCTTTAAAAGTAAACAATGATGCCACACATAACTATCTTCACAAAGTTTCAATGAAAAGATTTATTTTTTGGTTTTATAGCTGTTAATATATGTACGTGTGTATGCACATCTGCATACAAAACTCTTAACTTTTTTTTCAGGACTGAATCATTTATTGTTACCATTTAATGGAAGAAGATGCACAGTTACATAATTGGCTTGAAATTACATTTTGAATAGTAACAATGCATTTAGACTGTAAGCTTCTAGTCACCTGTGCATGACTTGGATTGTAGAAAATAAGGAACGGGGTGATACACGTGTAGTCACGTGCCTGGTATGTAGAAGTATGAAGATATAAGATATTGACTGCAGCACATATTAATAAAATACGCCTTAGCCACATACTTGAGTTAGCAGTGAATTAACATACACTTAAAATTAGAACCAATTTCCTTTCTACAGACATCAGTCAACAAATAAAACACAGAAATTCTGGATGTGGACGTGCAAAGTCACCTACAAACACACACAAAACAGAATAAAAACCAGTATTTTTCTTTTCATTTCTTTTTAAATATAGCCCAAACAGCAATGATTTTCAAAAAATATACAGCAAATGCAAACACTCTATAATCACATTCTGATCACCTATTTGTATGCACATTTAAACTTAGTTCTCAAATGATGATGCAGTAAAATTCACTTAAGACATTTCTTCAAGAGACTCACTAGTAAAAATGTCTTTACTAGGGTAACATCTCATATGAGATCAGGAAATAAACTTGTTTTCATAGAAAGTAGTTCTATAGACCAACAAAGAACACACTTTGTAACAAAATGACAGTCACTATCATAAAACATTTTCATTTTTAGAAAAGTTTCCACAAAAAATGTTGTACTTAAGTCCATCATACATATAAGGCAGCATAATACATTATGTACATTCTTATTTTAATTACACAAGTGACTTTCTTACAAATCAACACAATTTTCACTACATGAATTTCCTGTGTGTAGTAACAGCATCCATTATTCTAGGTGTAGTAAAGATTGCATACCATGCCCATAATGTAAAATGGCTGTACTATAGTGTAGAATGGAAATGGTGGAAAAGCAGGTAACCAGACCTAAATCAAGAACGATGAGTATAGTTTCCAAACCTCTAGTGTACAACCACCACGAAGGTTGTGTTGATAAGCATGTGAAGTAATGATAAATCAACATCTACTGTGAATGAAAGTTGACCTTTTCTGATTCAATTCAGATGCATGATGATGTGTGTGCAGTGACAAAAGTGTGTCACCATATGATCCCATACATTCTAAACGAAGTCTCCTTCGTAATTATACATGTATTTCTGTGCCTGTAACGACCCATCGTAGTGTAAGAAGAACAGGGAAGATATACGGAACAAAAAATGTTCATGTGTCCAAACATGCTTGGACATAAGAACAAACAATGTTCATAGGTTCAAACACACTGTTACTGTGATACAAGCACTCATAACAAGCTCTCGTGAAGTCAGAGCATTACGACAATGGCAACAGGTAGGCAAATCAAGTAGCACGTACATAATCACATGCTTCCGAGAATCATAAGCAATGGAGAACCCTGTTTGTTTGGGCATTTGAATTGAATCTGAAAGTTCAATGTTCCATTCATTATTTACGATTTACGGTTAGGTACTTCACATGTTCATCAATTCAACCTTCACGATGATTGTATGCCCCGACTATTAACAACAGAAAAGTGGTGGTCGAACACATTGATTTAGGCCTGGTTAGCTTCATCCGCAAGATTTTCCACCATTTACATTCCATCCTGTATATTAAACTTCTTCACCACTGCCTTTCCCTATTTCCTCATAGAATTACAGCAATAATTGGTAATTTTTTTATCTATTTACAAAATCTTATTCTGCATAAAGATAAGTCAGTATAAACAGTACACAATGCCTTGACTGAGGTTGTTATGCACACTCAAACAACTAACTGATACAGATGCTCTACACATGTGTGCACTCTTGTAATATACGAACATAATTACACAATGCCACAATAGAAATATCACATTGCATTTAAAGGTTATAGCACATGGAAAGACATTAAAATAAATGTTACACCCCACACAAATGTGTTTTTCTATAAAAAAATATTAAATTTTTTAAGTAGTGCAGTGCATTAAAAAAATTTAATGTTACACTTGGAAGAAGTGAAACTAAAGAACATTTAAAAAAAAATACTTTAAACCAAGTCTTAAAAGACACTGAACAATTTTTAATCATTACGTGGGAAAATCTCTATGTTTAAATGTCTTTAAGTGAAATTAACTGCATGTAGTGCAGTATTTGATTACAAAGATTCAAGCAATAAATAAGCATTGAATCACGCTATATTAATGTCGATAACTTGGTTTTCTGAATCTATCTACAAGTCGCTGAATATATTAGTTTAACATGATAACCAGAAATAAAAGATAATGAATATAACGTATTACAGAAATGACAGCTTACAATAATCTTTTTTACTGTAAGTAAATTTCTGACTGTAAACATTAACAATTTCCTCACTAAAAGAATGCCTGAATGCAGCTGCAACATTTGTAAAAAATATGTCACAATAATTAGAAGTGTTACTCACACAAAAATGTGTCAACTCCGTTGAACTCAGTTATTGTTAAATTATCTGCACAAAAATAGATTTTAAAAAATTAAATGAAATATGAACAACTTTTTAAGTTTTGTGTGTACAAACAGAAATCAATAATGCTAAAAAGTAATTTATTTTATTGCTTCAATATCCATCACAGAGTTGACAGTATGGCATACAAGTAGAGAGTACCAAATTTAAGGAACATTACATTATGTTTTACTGAGCATTCTCATCATTTCTTGGAAATGTTCTTTAATTGAAATTAAATTTTATACCACACATTCAATTCAATTCAATGCCAAACAGATGAGTACTCTTAGGACGCAGTTACAAAAATTTTAGCGACATTGATAGCAAAATTCAATTGCAGGTGGTTCGTAATAAAATGAACACTTTTGAAATCCATCTTGTCAAAAAAAATACTTAAAAAAATAATACTTAATGAGCCCTCCAATACTAACTCTTTGGTACGGTAAACTTGATAGTTTGATTGCTATTTAAGTTGCTTTGTTCGTATTTCTATGTGGCCGGAAACTAAAAATTATTTTAACACTAAAATATAATTAGGATTTCAAAAGTTCTCATTTTACCCTGAACCACTTAAAACTATCTTTCAGGCTTTATTTATATTTTAACTAGCATCAAGATACCAATAGCACTGACATAGAAATAATGCATTTAGGCTAACATTAAAAACCCACAATTTTGAATTTAAAAAAACGTGATGCAAATTTTGGATGGCAGAACTCTCTCAATAGTAATCAATTTTGTTTGGAACATTTACACTCAACTTTGTGATACTTTAACTGTAAGGGATATTGAACAGACCGAACAATCATTTCATAATGAGCTGAAATAAATGTGCAAATTAAATTATATCTTATTTTTATACAGATATTTGACTTAGGTGCTGTGGTATAGGTTCAACAATTATTGTTCGTACAAAATTGTATGTACTAATTTATATAATTTTTGATCTAGGGAGACTTAAATACATAAATTCTTACAGTAAAATTAATGTACTGCTTAATTACATTTCTGTCTTACAAAATCATTAACATCCTAAATTGACCCCTAATACCCAAATATCTACTTCGATTTGGCAGATTGAGATCTGTTTCTCAGAGACTTTTTGGTATTCTGGTCAACCTCTGGAAGTTCATCATCTTCAATATTTCGTTTCTCTGGAAGCACAACAAACTGTTAAAATAGCTGATATGCACAAAGATATTTTTTTCAACATTAATTCGCACTGCTTCATTAGAAGAAAATTTTTTAAATACATAATTTTTAGCAAATTTGTTTACTCTACTCGTTCTTAAGTTATGCACATAAAGAAAATAAAAAAAAAATTATAGTAACATTTATTCCACTATTAAAACTGTTTGCAACCTCAATGAACTTTACGTTAGCTTCAAAAAAATATTTTTCCCAGTATGGTAGGAAATTTGACAATCCCTCTCCTCCATACTATTCCCAGCACTTCTCACGAATCTTCATCAATAACGAAAACCACAAACATTGTATGCCTAAGAAAAGGTGCTATTTGGTAATATTCAGCTTTTATTTTATAGTTACCTACAAAGCTGATTTAAGAGGTACAAATATTTAATGTGTACACAGTACTTGAATCTCTTTTAATGCTATATCAAAACCACAATTCAAAATTATATAGTTTAGCAGCACGTGGTGATTGGTACCAAGGTACAAGTGGATAGCTTCCAACATCAAGGATTCAGAAATAGTACAATTTTCAAAATGAGTAAAATTGTGCGTAAATGAGTCACGGCATTTCACGTGTTGTATATATGTAAACGCCATCAAACTAAAATGCTTTGAATATTTTTTAAATAAAATAGTACACTGTTAAAATGTCAAAATATAGTATGCAAAATACATTTAGAACATGCTGAATAATTAATAAAATTAGCTAAAATTTTGATTACTATTCATATGTTGTGCTCATGGCTAAAATAACATAGCCTCCCTGGGGCTTTCATAAAGGAAACAAACTTAACAGGGAAATTATTGAATGTATTTTACAGTAGGCTTACATTGTTGTACCATCATCCCCTGCGTGAATAATACGGTACTCTCAAATGAATAGTATACTACAATGGCTATAAATGAAGCACGCTAGCTCCCAAAACTACGGTATTACAGTTTTCTTCATTATATACGACACTATGTCAGCTCTACATACCACATGTTCGGTACCGAAATTATGGGATTTCAGTACCAGATTTCTTAATATGAATTAACTAAACAGGGAAAAAAATTGGAAAGCTTGAAAATCGTAAAATAATTCACATGAATCGTACAACCGTACAATAGGGCACAACATTGTACATTGAATAGGAAAATTGTAAGAGTTGGCAGATATGCTAGTGCTTGATTTAAACTGTACCTGGTCGCTACTTTGTTTTACACAACCGCATCTAAAAATAGTTCGGCATTAACATCAGATCATGTATCTTAAGTTTTATGTTGTAAGATATACAGTCCTGTTGATTTTTAATTTTGAAATGATTTTCTGGGATAAATTCTGAAGGAAGAAAAGCAAAAAAGAATGAATTCATTTTTCTCAATTTGGTTAATTTACGAATTATTCTGCAAATTTATTGACAAAGAACTTTTTTTACAGTGTGTCCTTTTTACTTTACTAACTTTACAAGACTATTAATTTTGTTTCAGACAGCACGAAGCAATAAATATTGCATGCCAGATAAGAGTTTTAATTGTTGCGACATTTCATTTCTGGCAGCTGCATGGCTGGGTGCAAACAGTGCAGCCTGCCGTGCAGTATGCCATAGACATTTGTAGGATTTGTAACTGTGTTATTTGACAGCACAATTCATATATATTATGTTAATGTAAAATACATCATTTACACAAAATAAAAATTTAATAGTATTACAAATTTTGTTTGCTGTCGAACAGCCTTTGCAGAGATACACGTGGGAAAAGAGGAGGGAGTCAGCCAGCACCTGTATTAAGGAAATGTCCCAGCATTCACCTACAGTGATTTAGGAAAACATTATAATACCGAAATCCCTGGAAAACTGAAAAGTCTAACTAATTACATATTATGCCTATTCTCTAGTTTGTGTGGTGGACAAATTGAGTTTACAAACTGTAGTATTTATTGATTTCTTAATTTCTCATTGCTAGAAAGATGACATATTATAAAAACTCATTACAAATTTTGAAAAAATGTGGCAATATGAGGAGACACTAAAGCTTCAAAGTTATGGAATGTTCTGGCATGGTGGCCACAGAAAACTGCAAATGAAAGTACCTGACTTTTTCCGTTTTTCCCTAACTATTACCAAAAAATTTCCCTGGCTATCTGTGTGAAACTCATATGCAGTAATATCCAATTCACCCTATGAAATGTTTCACAATTTAAGATACAGTAAATAGGCTTTAGGTCTCGCCAACAGCAATGTCATTAGAGTGAGTGAGAGATTTTAGACAGCTCTTAATCTAAAGGTCTTCAGCACTTACGAGGGATGACATAAGATTATGGAGCGGCGCCGGAATGAAAGGGCGGGGTAAACAGTAAATCCTTAAGTAAACCCGCTGACCAATGGCATCGTCCGGCACAATTCCCACACGTAAAAATCCGGAGACAGACCCTACCGAGAATCGAACCTGGATCGCCTTGGTGGGTAGTGAGAGGTCTGACCCCATCGCGGCCCAATGTCATTAGAGATGGTGACACAGAACTACGTACAATGACACCAGCTGGGAGAGGAGTTGGCCATGGCCTATTTAAAGGAACCATCCCAGCATTCGACTGGAGAAATTTCGAGAAACCATGGAAAACCAAAATCAGATGGCTGTAGCCAGAGATCGAGCTTGAGTCCTCCCAAATGAAAGTTGCATTTCCTTGTTCTGTATTTCACAATTTAATTTTTGCAAACATTCTTAATTACATAATGTTATAAATACTGCCACCATTGATGCTAAAGTAAATGGTCATCAAGTTTACCTCTGCATGTTACAGACATAACAGAGTTAAGATTAAGGGCAATGGCAGTAAGTGATCCGATCACTAGCTTCCAACAAAGGCAACCCAGGTTTGGTGAATTTCCCATATTGGAATCGTGCCGGACAATGTCGTTGGTCACTTGTTTTTTAGGGATCTCCCATTTCATCTACTCTTGCAGTCCATTTCTGCTCCATAAACATCATTCACCCCATATCAGTTGTTATAATTCCTCCAAATCTCTCCACTCAGTTAATTGTAATGGGCTTTTACTTGTAAACGTCTTTGTGAGATACTGGCACAATCAACTAACTTGTACATACATGTTAACATTTAATTTTATAGTTATGATGCTTGCAATTAGAAAACTCAAATGCACTGGACTAACTTCCATCCTGCAAACAACTGTTCAAAAACAATCATAAGAACACAAACATTTAACTACTTACTGATACGACAGATCCAGTATCATACTTTTTTCAATGTATAGTAGGCCTACATGAAAAACTTTTCCCTGACCACTCACAAAATTCCCTGACCACTTTCAAATTCTTTGACTTTTCCCTGTTTTCCACGTCAGTGGTCACGCTGTCTGGATATAGGCAGAGATATTTTTGTGGATGTAGATAAATATTCACATACAAATTCTCAACATTTAGCCAACACTTAAATACACAAATACAAAATTTTCTGCTGGTGATAATAGTGCCATTACTTTCTGCTAGTGATACTACCGTCATTATTCAATACTTATATAAAGAAATCTCTCAGTTCTTCGCTCCACATCATACTTGGGCAAAAATTCACAACAAAAGCAATCAATTAAAAGTAGTGATTGAAAGAATACTTTATATCTATGTTCATAATTTAACTAATTTAATACAACCTTTTACTAAACTAATGTAGCACTTTACATCAACACTAAATAAAACCTGCACATATATGTGTAAACAGACAAAACCTTATACAAAACACATCAACCCAACTACCAACTACTTCAGTGTTTTGACACAGTGAATTACATTATTTTTGAACTCTAACAAAAAAATTCTTCACTAAGTTGACAAGAGACCCAGAAAATATTTCCACAAATATTTCACGGTACAACTGCTTGTGTGTGAACTTAGAGTCATGAGCTTGGTGGAGCAGGCACCAAGCATGGTGGACCAGTGGTAAAACACTCAACTTGCATTTAGGAGAACTCATGTTTTATCCCCACCTCAGACCATCCTGATTTCAGTTTCCAGGTTTTTCCTAAATTACTCCAGATAAACGCTGGGATGGTTCCATAAGGCACACATGATCCCCTGTTTCCACTGTTTGAAATATAATTATTTTTTAAAGCATAAACAACAACATGTATAACAAATCTGTTTGGCAATTTTGTTGAAATTGTACTTGCCATAATAGATAATTTATTTCCAGACAAAATTATACAGCTTCATGTAATAAGTCAACTAACAAAAATTAAATTAACTATATAAATAGTGAAATCATAGTATTTATTTTGCCTTGAAGAAATAAGCCAACATTGTTAAAGGCATTTTAAACAAAACGGCCAAACATAATTTCAATATCTGCTCTCGCTTAGGCTTCAAAACTTATCGCAAAAACAGTAGAAACAAGGGAGCATGGCCTTCATACTGGCTCTGGAAATCTCTTTCCCTTTTCCCCACGTACCACAACTAAGGTCTTACGCTGTTCGAGGGCACGCAAAGTAGCCAAACAATTAATAAATGTAAACTATGTGATAAACACTTTACAATGTTTGTTTTATTGGAGCATGGACACAAGGACAGAGATCCTGTAGGTTAGGGTTCTAGCCCAATAGACAAAAATATCTAGCAAGATGACAATAGTTATTTAAAGTAGTGCAACAACCAGCTATTCTATCACAAATTCTTGCATTTGTACGGCTTATCAATTATAATCTGTATCCCTAAAGACTATCCCCTTTCAACTGAACATGGTTGGACTGCAGTCACAGTGCTCTGTTCACCAAACATTATTCAAGTAAATGGATAAAAAATCTGGACATTGATGATGGTTGTACCCAAATCTGGCACAGTAGATTTGAATGACAGCACGAAGTACACAATTTTATGCATGACATACTGCTACTACTACACAAAATTTTGTTTAAACTGTCATCAGTTAATACTCACGAACATGCATACAAGGTTCCAGATAATGTGAGCACTTTAGAAAGTTCTACTTAATTTCTATTTTCAGCCAGTTCGTATGGCAATTTGTATTTTTCTGCTGCACGTGAACACAAACATTGTAATGTGCTTTTATTTACATTTTTATGCACAATCATTACATTGATCCAAAAATGTTATCTACAATATGTACTCATTTAAATACATAGATGTTTAATAAGTACAGGATGTTCGGCAAACAAGGATAAAAAAATTCCCCGACTTTTCCAGGTTTTCAATAGAAAATGGAAATTTTCCAGAAATTTAATAATAAACCAAAACATAAGGTACAAATACAGTAGAAGCCCATTGCAAAACTCATGTTGGTGGACATGACACATGCAGGAAAGTAATTCTGCAGTATACCGGATGCGACCATTCCTTTATTTACACATTATGGGCATAAAACTATCACAGTATAACTAAATATGCTCTATAATTTACTTTACCATCTTTTCAAAAATTATAATTTCAGTATAGTTTTACTACCTGGCTTTCGTTTATCCAATGTTCCATTCTATCCTACGCCCCATTATAGAAATAAATGTATCAACAGGCAAGAAACACTTAAGTTACTAGCATGTCTGAATTCTATGTTTTGTTGTAAAACCGGACATAGTTTAACATTAAATACGTTTTTACTTTAAATCTCCAATGTTCTGATGGCCCATTTATGTCAGATGAGCAATGCTTTACTGTATTATAAAATATTGGCTTATTGATCTACTAAAACACATTCTAGGTAGCAATGACATCTTCAACACAAATTGCTTTGCCATAACCAATCTAGATTGGTACAAAACATGCAGAAGGTAAAGGTTAAATTAAACACCTTCAGAAACATTAACAACATTCAGACTGAGGTCTGTCACATATTAGTAAACACAACTCTGTGACAAGTAGTATTGAATATTCTGACGGTATAAAAAAATACAGGTAACTGCTGGTTCAGAGTAAGCTTGTTCATCAACTCAACACAAACTCAAATTCAAATAAAGGCAGTTAAGCTTAGAGCCTGAGTATTACCGGCGAAACTTACAGCAATACATAACAGTTGGCAAGTAACTTTAGTCACTTCCAGAATTTTCACAAACTTCCCCAACATTTTCCTGACCACCTAATTACCGCGACTTTTCCAGGTTTTCACTGCTTTCCAGGTCGCCGGACACCCTGAATTACTGTATTACAAATACCTGCAAGTTAAAATTTATACTATATGGGTTTCTGTGCATCAACTTTTAATTTATACGACATGCATACTGCTAATACAAATTCACGTGAACGTGTGCACATTACATTCTAATTTAAAACACAACAGTCACCAACAAAGACAAGACATCATAGTACATATTAGTCAAGAATTTATGTTCTGTTCAGTTCTACTGTCATGCACGATGCAGATGCAAGTACAGCAACAGTAAACACTGTTGCGTGCTGTGTGCCTGGAGGCCAGTGGTCGGCGGCTGTTTCGTAACACTTTGTGGACTGGCCCCTGACTCACGAGCTGTAGGCTACGTGATGAAAGTCACACCGAAGCTACGTCATAGATACCTGTCCCAACTGCGTCTTAACCCTACGAGGGCGGCCTATGTGACTCAAGTCACGTCCAAAACATGATGAAATGTCTATTTTTAGACCCATGTAATTCGGGAACCCCCGGAGTTTGGCCGAGTATAAAAGCGCAGAATCTGCACTTTAGAGGGAGTTCGCTATTGGTCGTGCTAGAAGAAGGTGCTATGCTTGTGGAGAGAGACTGGTGAAGATATCTTGGTGATGTCAGAGTCTACTGTGAGGCGGCAGGCGGCTACCTTCGGAGCAGTGTTGGACGAACCAAGAGGACTGCTGTGCCGGGCTGACGGGCGAAGAGGAGGAGCGCGACGGGAGTTGAACCGAAGACCTCAAGGGTGAAGACAACGGTGCACTCGGGGTGCTCGCAGCACATGACGATTCATCACCACTGCGGACTATTAAGGTTGTACACTGTCACTATTTGAGAGACTGTTGATTAGATATTATGAATGAATTTTATTGTGATTTGTAGTGTCTAATTAATTGATGGCAGACTTTTTTTGCGCTTTAACTGTCAAAGTTAATTAACGTGTCTGTGACACAGGAGTAATTGTGTGCATAACAAATTGTGTTGTGAAAGTTATAGTTGATTGCTGTTTTGTATTTTTGTAAGCTTTGTGAGCTAGTAAATCAATAACTTAATTTAACTCTTTTATTTATAACTATAAGGCCTCTATCCCAAAAGAATTCTTGGGAACGGCCCACCTATAAAGTTTTTGTCTCAAACTTGTAACACTGGTGTCAGAAGTGGGATAGAGGCATCAAGTAAATTCAATAATTAATTCTGTACATTAAATAATTGCACACAATTGCTATTTAATTAAATTAAGCCACTTAAAAAAAAATTTATGTTTAAATTTCAATTGTAAAGGTGCATGATTACAAGAAGCATGTCAGGAGAAATAGAAGCTCTAAGGGCCCTTATTGAGGGAACATGTGGCCAATTAATTGGCCAAATAAATTCAGTAAGTGCAAATGTAGATAGTGTAAAGGAAAATGTAGATAGTGCAAATAAAAATGTAGATAAGAAAATTGATAGTGTAAATGAAAATGTAGATAAGAAAATTGATAGTGTAAATGAAAATATAGATAAATTGATAGTATAAATGAAAAAATAGACAAAGTGAATGAAGTGGTGGACAGAAAAATAGATGATGTTAAAGAGTTTGTGCACCAGACAATAGACAATGTGAACCAGAAGGTGGACTTATGTGAAAAATAGCATGCAGGAAAAAATGGATGAGATGAGGAAAGATTGTCAAGAACTTCGTCAGCGTCATGAAGGTAGTCATCTTGTTAACGGAGAAAACAAGGTCATTGCTGAATCAACACATGAAAACGGCAAAGAGATGACCACAAAGTTTGAACCAGGCAGTCAGGCAGAAAATAGGCTGCAACAAGTTTGTGCATCTAGTGAGCCAGCATCAAATAGTGGAAAGGGGATTTCTGACAAGCCTGCTCCTTACGATAGCCAGACTCCATAGCGAGAGTACCAAAACCAGTTTGAGATTGTGGCAACCATAAATGGCTGGTCTGACCAGCAACGTGCTTACTATCTTGCTGCTGTACTGAGGGGACCTGCCCTCAGTATACTCCAGCCGCTTCCAGAACAACAACGTCTGGAATACTCGGCATTAGTTACTGCCCTGGAGCTGCGCTTCAGAGACAAGTACTTATGACATGCCCACCATGCGCAACTAAGAAGCCGCACCCAGAGACCAGGGGAGCCACTGCAAGAATTACGGCAAGACGTGCGACTCGCCCATTTGTCGCTCGAGGGGTGTCCAGAACAAGCACGAGATATCATAGCAGTCGACTTCTTCGTCAACGCCATTGCCGATGTAGAGGTGCGGCAAACCGTGCGCCTGGCCGCCCCAAGGACTATGCAGGATTCCCTGGCCAGAGCACTGGAGCTCGAATCTGCAAGAGGGCCATCAACTCGGCAAGCTGTGCAGGCGGTCGCACTGTCGGGCGACGAGTGAGACAGCAGCCTTGAGAAGATCCTGAAGAGAATGGAAACTAAATTGAATGCAATTAAGAACAAATTCACTTTGATTACACCACGCCCCCGACAACAGGGGCGACCAAGCTGTTGAGAATGTGGAGAGCCCAGTGTCCATGATGGCTACAGAAAAACAGAAACCAAGAGCAGGATGAAGCTGCCCGATCTGGCCAACCATCGGGAAACATGTAAGCACCGGTCTTAAGGGGCGAAGGTCGGTGGCTGCGGGAGATAAGGCCCCAGTATTTCTTCAGGTACGCTCAGTAAAACAAGAATTTGATACAATCCTAGTGAAGGGCAGTCTGGATAATGTTTTTTGCAACATGGTTGTGGACACCGGAGCAACCATTACTGTTGCCCGATCGGACATCTTAGGGCCTTCTCCCCAGCAGTCAAAGGGCCATAATCACAGACAAAGCTATCTGACGACAGTGACAGGCGATACCACACCAGTGAAGGGGAAGAAAAAAGTTCAATTGAAGTTGGGTGACCTCTGCATTGAGAACAAAGTGTACATAGCAGACATAGAAGATGAATGTTTATTGGGCCTGGATGTGTTGCGCAAGTTAAAGTGTTGTATAGATACTAGGTTGGGAGTACTAAGGGCTGGTAACCGAGAACTGGTAACGATGCCACGTAGCGAACTATCTTTGCCAAACAGCTGCCAAGTGGTATGTTTTAAGAGAACTGTTTTGCCAGCATCCAGTGAGATTGTCATTCCTGCACAGTGTCGAGGCAATTTTGTGTGGTGTGTAGCTCTGGCAGAACATCCACAGCACAACATCACATTGTTATAGAAGCTAGGCCAATCAAGCAAACTCCAAGACGACTACCTCTGGCTATACAAGAGACTGTGGATGTCATCTTGAAAGAAATGAAGGACTTGGAAGTGATCGAGCTGTCGGACAGCCCTTGGTCATCACCTGTTATGCTATTTAAGAAGAAAGATGGATCCACAAGATTTTGCGTGGATTACCGCCGGCTGAATGATGTGACCAAAAAGGACTGCTACCCACTCCCCAGGATTGATGACACGCTGTACAGCTTGACAGGGTCACAATGGTTCTCTACATATGACATGAAGAGTGGCTATTGGCAATGTGAGGTGGCGCCAGAGGACAGGGAGAAGACAGCCTTCTCTGTGCAAGGGAAAGGAACTTGGCAGTTTAAAGTTATGCCATTTGGGCTATAATGCCCCTGCTACCTTCGAACGACTAATGGAGAAGATCCTATCTCTAGATATTTGCCAAGTTTACTTAAATTATATCATGGTCACAGGTAAAACATTTGAAGAACACCTTAACAGATTAGATTCAGTGTTCCAGAAAGTGGCTGCTGCAAATCTGAAGCTGGTTCCCAAGAAGTGCCACCTGTTCCAAAATAAAGTTACTTCCTAGGGCTTGTGGTATCTGCCGATGGAATCCAAACTGCCCCTTTGTTAAGTTTGTTCAGAATTACCAAACAACTGCAGTTCAAATATTGCCGACAAGCTGTGATCTGCCAATACAAGTTCTTAAATTTATCACAGCATATCATCCCAGTAGGAACAGTCTGAACAATTAAAACCTTAAGGCCGCTGCCCAGTGGTGCGCACAATGAACATTTCAACCCCTACAATACTTTTTTTTATTATAGAAAAGCACTCAGTATATCCAACTGGGGTTTTCATATTAAAAGCATTTAAGGTTTATTCTACATCCAAAGGTACATGGCCTACATCACATTTTTATAAAAAAGTGCAAAATAATACATACAAAAACGTTGAAAATATGGGTTTCCGATACCAACATTATTTAACCCCGTATAGGAGTTAAGATGAAATCACACTTAGACATAGATTACCCTTTGGTTATCACTTTTATGTGATGTTGCCGCCTTAAATTCCCAGGAAAACCAGTTTTCCCGGACGTCTGCACTGTGACAAAGATACTTCTGCGATGTGTCGCCCTTCGCTGGACGTGCCTGCATGGAGGAGTGACGGCTCCGAGCAGGGCAGCCGTAGTAGTAGGGGGCATGGGAAACTGTGCAGATGCACAGTAGTCAGTCGATTGCCTCACACACTCAGGTACGTATGTCTGGGGATAGCGACAAGATGATTGATGCGTATGTAATTTATTCTGACCCAGGGGCCTGACACTTTATAGCGCACTTTCGAGTTACTAATTGTTATGGCTGCAGAGTCGTTGCTAACAAATTTGACGTTTATTTAATTTTTTAAGTGTACTTTTAAAAAAGTTTTTCAATGTCACATTTATTTGTTTTTAATACCTGTTTAGTAGTTGTATTACAATCACACGAAAATAACATTCACTGATTTTCAAGTTCGACTCTTTCCTAGTCAAGCACCATAATGTGGACAGTTGTTTTTGTATAGTATGGAAATTTATGAGAATTCTTGAAATTTCGGAACTGTCACTTCTTCTACACATATTTTTTAAAAATTAGATAAACCGAAACATTCATCAAGTTCAATAAATTACTCAAAGTTTTAAATAAATAAAAATATACATTAAACTACAAGAAAACTAAAAAATGTATTCTAGCTGCTAACCACCCTCCCCCCCCAAAGCAGATAGCAACACAGATGTCAAATCCAAACTGCAGTGTAGCCAACCTTGACTTTTAGTCATAGAGGTTCAAAAATACATTTATGTTTGGTTGGTACTATTAGCGCACAATTTACATTTCACATCTCAATTTAGTGGGACCGCTCAATGTACGGAAGTGTCATCTCTATAATTTACTTGGTCTGTGTTTTGTTTGGCACAACAAAGGGTAGAAGGCAAAGCTACGGCTCAATGCTCCTTCCAAGAAAATTAAAGGAAGGAAACAACTGGCCATTTCAAGCAAGTAAGTAAATTTTTTGCATGTTTTACAAAAATATTATTAATGCAATTAAGTTATGCTATACGTTTTTAAAGTAAGGGAGAGCAGAGCAGATATCAACTCCCATCTCCTCAACTTAAAAAAAGATACCCCAGTAAAGACAAAATAAATGACAAATTTCTAATTATTTCTGTTTGTTAATATAAAAGATCTATTTGTTTCCAATTGCGTAATTTAAGTACGAAGTTGTTGTTGATTATTCACTATCAGATTACTGCAATCTGCATTTGATCTGATCTTGGTGAGGTCTTCGCGGTTTTAACTACGGGAAATTTGAGTATTTGAGTGAAGTTTTTACTTGCAGGCAAATTTATTCAAAAGTGGTGTCGGTTCAGTTCATATATATATATATATATATATACACACACATATATATATATATATATACATATATATATA
>PNEQ01095526.1:13369-41121 GCA_003012365.1 Medauroidea extradentata | reverse complement strand
CTTTGTAGACATCTTGAGTAGAAACTGGATGAAAGTGAAACGGGTTGAACTGAGCACCTGCCAGTAATTCCACATGTGCAAAATCAGCAAGGTTCGTAGCATCTGCTGTTAAGTGCTCGCTACACGAGGACTGTACAAAATGACTGTTAAAATCTTCTGGAGAAATATTTACTGGTGGGATGTTATTTGTTTTACATTTATGTTCTATGTGTTACAAGGCTATTATAAATTGGCATCTCCTCTAAAACACATTTTGTACGAGATTCAACGTAATACGTGGTGAAAGAAGTGGTGTTTCTGGTTCGTCCGCTACAACACTCGAGTATTGTAGAAAGTATGAAAACTTGTTCAACTGTAACCCATAGCATATTAACCTATTCTTCCGCAGATGTATCATGAGGTACGGCCGAAAAAATTAGCGCGTTCATTTTAGGACGAGGTATAATACATACTCACACATAAATAAATAAATAAATAAATATATATATATATATATATATATATATATATATATATATATATATATATATACGCCTTATATACTACATTATTGGAATTGAGTAATACACTGTAAAAATAGATCTTAATATCTGCCAAACGTTTCTATCTTATATGTGAAACCATTGTCAAAATGAAAATATTTATCTGTAAATTAATGTGGTTGTAGTATAACGACGATTGTCTTTGCATGAAAAGTCAGTGAAACTTTATATAGAGCCAACCATAATCATGGGTTTGTCAGGAAGATGTTTGTTATGCATAAATCTCAGTATAAAATATGTATTAGGGTCGGATAAAGAGAATGTTTGTATAAAATACGTGCTACAAAACAAATAAAGATAAATACGTGAATTGCGATATATTTGGTTAAATAATAAATTATTAAAAATATCACGTACCTTGAGTTGGTCTACTGGTTCATGTTTAAGAAGTGTAAGAACGTAAGTGAGTCAATTCATGTTTAAATAAAATTTTAGTATAAACTGAATTATTTTGTTGTACATACGCCATTGCGAGCGTTATGTCCATTAAATGTTCAGTTTATAGTAGGAAACCGTTGCAGGAAAGAGCTCAAAAATTAAAAATAATAGTAAGTGCATAAACTAGTAATAGTCATGACAAAGATCAATAAATTTATTCTATATTTATTTTTCCACAATGCAAGTAAAAACACACTGTTTAATCTTGTAATAGTACAGAAATACTGTTTTCATTTATTACAAAAATATTTACTTCTACTTATGAAAATAATTTCTTTGGAAACTTGGTTACATGATGTTCTTAGTAAAAGTAAAGATAAATAGTACACTGCAGTTATGAAACACCCTGATAGCACTGAGCCAATAAGAAACCTGCACGTATTCGAGAACTGAATATCGCCCATGTTGGTATTTGGCAGTGGCCAGTGAACTTACGGCAGATAATCCATATTAAGAATGTATTGGTGAGTGAGCATACGCCATTGCTCATATTTGTGACCAAACTTGTATTGAGTGACAAAGTAAAAAAAAAAAAAAAAAAAAAAAAAACAGAAATAAAAATGATTCCAGAGGATTTCGGTTAGTTTTATTGTATTGAACAGCAGGCAATCTAGAGATTCCTATAAGACACTGGCACAAAAGACCGACATAAAGAAAACCTGATTCCCACTAAAAAATTGAATTAGTCAAGAAAATTAGTTGACAATGGAATACAAGCGAATGACAGAAAACAACACAAGTTACATTCAATGAAAAAAGGCAACGTTTCGGGAATTGCAATATATTCCCGTCGTCAGGCTTGAAACACAGCTGGTCGGATCACCACTGCAACAAACATTTAAAACTCGCTGTATGCTAAGTCTATAATCCAGGTCTAGCGAAGTGTTCCTGTCGATACTCTTGTACAGAAATCCTATGGTGACAGAAAGACTATGAGAAACTCTCATAGGAAACTTTTGCTTCCTCAACTCTTTGATGACAATTTATTGATAACTAGCGAAAGTTGGAGACCCCCAGTCTATGTCAATTGCGAGTTTACCAAAATGAGCAAGTGCAGCAATTTTGTGGGAGCGGTATGTGGTGGAGGAACGCTCGACCACTTTTATTTACGAGAAGAAAAGTGTGAAGTTCGCGTCTATAGCGTTATTTCTGTTTGTCCTGCAGTACAAGCATCGCAGTTGAACTTTTAACGTGTATTTTGGCCGCAATCAGGTCCAACATTTTTTTTATATTCTTAATCGGATAAAAGCGTAAAAATAAAATAATTCTGCACTCGGGGTTAGACCGTAATTCAACACCGTGGTTAGAGCTGCTTATAAGCCGCTCGCGATAAAGTGAACACAGCATAAAGCTTTCCTTCAGTCGTTTTGCAGCCATCTTTACTATTTTTAGTATGAAATGTTTCATGTATCTAAAAACCAGTGTAAACATTTCAACTCTCTCCAAATCAACGTATATTAGTCTAAAAAACATATTTTTAATTAATTACACGTTCTGCTTATAGAGAACAGTATATACCTCGGATCCCTGTAACTCTCGGTGTTGGAGCTTTACAAGTTAAACTATATTCAACTAGGCTCAGTTATTTTTCGTGATATAGCTTTCGGACGAAAAATATTTTCTGCATTGAGAAGAGGATAATATAGGTACAGAAATGAAACTATGAAAACAATTATAAGTATGTGTTTATGTGTTTTAAAGTGTTTTTCCTTATTTTCTCACAGTTTTCACTGTATTGAGAAAATTGACATAACGATCCGGTAGCTATATAGTGCGCACCGAGATGAACGTGAAAGTCCATGTTGACATATATGTACGTTCAATAGGTACATTTAATTTAATTAACCACATTTATCCCTATCCTCACTCGCGCAAGGTCTATGGTAAGGTGGTCATGTGCGCGAACGTATTCTGCGCGTTCAAAGCCTAAAATAGTGGAAGAGGTAAGTCGAAACAGCACTATCATCACTTCTCTCGCTAGCCTCTCAGCATAAGGCACTGAGCTGGTTTGCAGTCCTCTATACGACAACGCACCTGCTTCAGACATTCAATCGTGACATTACCATTTTACTGCGTATTATTTGTGACAAAGCTGTATTGTATAAGTGATTCGGGAAAAAGTGGGCACTTAAAATTTAACGTTTGAAAAATATCACTAACCGTTATTGCATATACAGTAATTCTTCCCTAACAATACTTACCTTGCTACTTGTATGGTCGGCAACGAATCAACTGAATGTAGTTCCGTGTATTTTCCTGTTTAAATACAATCACACGGAAATAAAATCAACTGAAGTAGACTTATTTGAATTTTATATAATTAATAATAATTGTTTTATCAAACTACACAGGTACCTACCGACTGCACAATTTATCTTACACGCGCCAACATCAAGTTACGTGTCCAGAGAGGTTAGACATTTCCCGTAGTTAGCCGTTACGCGCAGGAAGATACAAATTGGCTGAAAATAGAACTTTAGCAGGTCTTTTCTGAGTGCTCACTTTATCTTGAATTGCCTATACACGCCTATATCTTTTAAAATATTATGCGGCAAGATTTACGTAAATGAAAAAGACCCATTTTTAGCCACAAGAGTGAGTGAAGAGATTTCGGTCAGCGCTTGACATCGAGGTCTTTAGCGCTGGTGAGGGTAACATGAGGTGAGTATGGAGCAGCGCAGAAATTAAAGGGAGATCCCCGAGAAAACCCGCTGACCAACGGCATCGTCCGGTACGATTCCCACATGCTATAATCCTGGGGCTGACCCCGCTGGGAATCGAACACGGATCGCCTTGGTGGGAGGCGAGAGGTCTGACCATTCGGCCACTGCGGCCCTTTTAGCCACTAGAAAATAAGCTTTAAAGAGTAGTTGTAAATTTGAAATAAATTTACACGCGTATAACGTTCTTTAAATGCTGCTCCTAAGCAGACATCACTCATGTGCGATGAGCAGTTTTAGGATAATCTGGTTACGGCTGAAGCTCTCACAGTGCTCGGCGGCCTGAGCAGACGGCCGCCTTAAGTTGAGTACTAAATCTCACGAGCTGGAGTAGGATAGTCATCTCGGTCACGTGACCACGACTGAGATTAAGCCCGGGTTTTGTTCAGCGCTTTAAGAGGGCGTGGTACATAAAGCAAAGCTAGAAGCATCGGTCTATAACTGTAGGTTTCTGGAAGACAATTTGTGAAAATTAAACAATAGCAATCTTAGGCAATAGTTTTAGCCAGCGTTTAAAAAAAATTTTTTTCCAGTGTTACGAACTTCTAAGGCACAATCTCTGACGCCGGAACCTCGTGCATTTAAATGCGGCGCAAGAGATCACGCGTAACGAGTTAGTAATTGTGGATAAATATTTACTCATAAAGTTGGCAAACCATTATCTAGGAACTGGGATTGTCATTGAGTAATATATCCATATTGGCTTCGAAAAATGCGTAGAAATCAATTGATGTTTTCAGCGTTTATTTATCTACCATGCACTCTTAAGACGGCGGGAATAAAATCTTAAACATTTTCTATTGATGTAAAATATTTTACAAAATTCGACGTCAGCAGCAAATTTTTCACTCGTTATTTTATTTATATTACATATACTGTTTGTTACGTTCTTGTTTCATTGGTATTTTGAACCCAAACGTTCAGATAAACTTCGTTGTGATTTTGGTTATGTGTAATGTTTAAACTCCTTCGCGCCAAGAGGCGCCTTCCGTATATCAGCTGCTTACCCTGCTCTAGAGCAGATTTTAGCGACGTGTTGATCGAGAAGCAGCTCTCACGAGAACTTGCACGCGTGTAGACATTACTTTGCTTACTGTTTGAACGCCTGAAGCTGAAATTTTATCCTGCCCAGCCTACCATCGTTAAGTTTTTGTAAAGGCCTTCAAGGCTTGGATGCTCAGAAGCGAAGGAACTTTGAGTTCTACCTTGACGACGTGAGCATCAAATGCCACATTGACATTAAACTACAAGCAGTGATAGGGTGTACGGTTCTCATCCAAACGGTTTTGTTATGGGACTTGAAGTGGTTACGTGAATTTTATTTGTTAATGCCGTGTTTAACAATGTACGTCCCGCAATTTCGGAGATATCACGCTATGAATCCATATTTTATATATATATATATATATATATATATATATATATATATATATATATATATATATTGTTATCTCCTCTCTATTTCTCTTAATGTTGTGTGGGGATCTATTATTATTGATTAAAAACACCGTCCGTTTATAACTTCTTACTATGTACCTATCTGTATATTATTCATCCTAGATTAACTTTTTGGAACACAAAATTCTTTTCAAAAAACGAAAAAAAAAAAAAAAAAAAAAACTTATATTAGAAGCATTTTAGCTTTAAAAATGCTGGTAAAGTTATGACAAATAGACAAAACTCACGTGAAATTGATATAATGCTACATTTTGTTTAATGAATGAAAATGTTTTCTTTTTAAATGTCAGATTTGTAATGTTTAATCTGTAAATAAGTACCACATCTCAATTCAATCTGTTACAAAAAAATCTGTATTTTTTTAAATTTTATCTGTAAGTTTTGACAAAACAACAGATTATCCATTGAAGCTAAACTCCACAGTGAGTATGGGCGGTCTTCCGATATTAAAATTCTTGTCGCATGTGATTTATAGTACTAAGTCTTGTCAGGACGACCATTCATTGGAACAAAGGAAATGTACTGATTTTTCCGTAACATAACTGATAGGAAACTTAGAATTTTCTAACAAACACGAAATATTTTTGGCTGTTCATTCAACACATATTCCAATAGAGACACGAATTTTAATAATTTTTTAAATTTTTGTCCAGCAGCCAGTGATCTGATAAAATTTCAGGGGAAGTAACAATTAACTTGACAATGTCCAACCATCACATCTACATGAGGAGAATTTATTGAACAAAAAGTACAATAATGGTCTCAACACTCCATTGTTTTCCATCCTGTACTTTAAATGAAAGTTCAAAAGGAGCCAACCTAGAAAATTCGCTGAAAATTTTCAGTTAGGTAATTCATTTCCTTAAATAACCATTACATTTCCAGGTAGCCACAATACCCCTGTAAAGCCCTGTTTTCCATGTTTTCAAAGTTGGTGGTCACCCTGCGTGCGTAGTAACGCAACGATGACGGACTTTTAGCTGTACACGATACGAATTACAGTAGCTTGTCATTTTATTTCCTTGCTTTGCAAAATACGGAAGCACACTGGAACATATACAGGTACGGATAAAACAGTGCAGTATAATCAAAGCAGTATAAGTGGATTCACAGATGTCGCATCCTATAGTTTTGAGAGCTTTCAGATATAATTTAATTTTTTTCTGTAGAAGCTACCTCGTGGTGTTTTACTGTTGCGAGAAAACTGACGCGGCTTTCATGCGCTCCTGTTTTCGCACAAAGTGTAACAGTATTATTTTTTGTGATAATGGAATTTACTATTTTGACATATTCGTCATATCAACTGCCTGAAGATGCAAGCTGTAACATTTCGGAGAAAAATACATTCTGAACAGCAAATAATTTTTTCTTTACAGAAAAATATAAAATCATTTACGAGGAGGACTCCCACTGTGAATTTACTTTGTGGTTACAATCAAAAACTAACCTTAAAATTGTCATTCTAATTTTCTCTGGGAGTTACTGTTTTGCAATTTATTTTTGCAAAAAAAAAAGCGTGCAATCATTATACAGGATGGCTGCTTGCCAAATACACTTTCTTACGCATTCCTGTCTCAACTAAAATATATTTGGCTGTGGCTCTGGTGTACTTATTTTCTACTGTTATTTTTGGCTGATGCATTTTACACATATTTATGTTATGTTGATGGCAGTTTTCAGAGTTTTGCAGATGGTACCATTCGTATTACATTGGAAAAAGAGATACTGACACAAGCCAAAATGTAAAATTTAAATCTAACTGTAAAGAAACTAAGTTATAATATTACCGTCACTAAGAGTCCTAGTTTTCAATTTAATTTACCGTTTTTTACAAGCTGTGCTAACGTCGTAAGCGTTGTTATGTTTTCGTGGGGTTTCAACCAATTCTGTAGTACTTCGCGAATCTTATAATTGGTGGTATTATGTTTTCCTTTTCTATGTAAACGAATATAGCTTGCGTATTTGTTATGTACTTCTAGAGGACTATTTTCGTTACTATCCCTTATAAACAAGTATAATAAGTAGCAAAAACGTGAACTAGAAAATTTTGAATTTCTTGAATTGAATATTTTAATTACTTAATTAAAGTGTATCACTGTGCATTTAACGGCTGATTTTCTATAGTCTGTTTTGTCAATTCCTCTTCCAGAATAACACAGGCTTCTGGAAAATCTGTGATGACTTAAGAACTAATATAAATTTTTTTTTGGGAAACGTTTAAACGTTGTACTTTAATCGATGGTCACATTGTTTTTTGCTTGAAACTAAGGTGTGGTCTCCATTTTTAAAATAAAATTTAATGTTTGAAAACCAATACGAATATATTGAGTCGGTTAAAATGAACTCGGAGAAAATGTGCACGCATTCATTATAGATACGGATGGAATGATGCAAATTACGGGTTACAAGATTTATGTTTTTGATTTAGAATATGAGTTTTTGTACTTAGGCTACTGTTATAATTTTAAATCATGTTCGTGATTAGGTAATGGTGACTGTGTGATTATTCAAACATAGGTAATATTTTAAAAGCAAATTTTGGGTTAAATAAGTAAAATGGATCGATGTGGCTTGTCAAGAAATAGTTTTGTGTTATTTAAAGTTTTCCTCTAAACCTGTGATTCAACTTCTATTTGCACGTATAAGTTTCAAATATTCTCTTTTCTCTAGATTTGCTTGATGATTACTCTAGATTACGTTACTCCACTCTCGGAGTAACGTTCTGGAACACTTCCCTGTTGGCAAGGCGGAGGCAGCTGTTGTTGTATAAGTTATAGTGCGTGGACAGAGTCAACATGAATTACACGAATCTGTCACTAACTAGACCTGTTATTCCTGCCACCCTGAACAATGCATGATGTAATGTGAGGTAGGGACGAAGGAGCGACAGAACGCAGATGAGGTACATTACAAGTATCCACCGCAATCTACACGTAAGGGTACCGGTTTGAAAAATTCCTGTTCGTCGGGAGCTTATGTCGGCTTAAGAACTCACATGTGTGTCAATTTTTTTTTTTTTTAAACTATATGTTGTACATTAGAATCAAACTTAATCTAACTATATACAGCGTGTAAGGTAATTCGCGTGAACGGATTTCATTATGTTAATTAGCGACCAAAACTAATCCTAAAATACTATTTACAAAAAAATCGTCAGACCATTAGTTTACAAGAAAATCTACTTGAGAGTAATTATGAGGGGCAATGGACTGCATCACTCAAATAAGTCACCAAAACTGAGAAGAAAATACTGTTGTGTAAAAATATCACCAGGCTCTTTGCCCTTTGTTTACGTGATAGCTTGAAAATACCAATGAGCGAGAATGTCTTTAGTTGAAATTTTCTCACAAACTAAGGACCAGAAGACTTGTTACCGAAGAGTAATGTATACTCAGTTTTTATACATTACTAGCAGTCCCCCGCGGCTTTGCTCGCGAGTATTATTCGTAACTGATAATATTTACTTTAATTTAAAAACCTCTTTGTACACAAGATTGGTACTTCAGTCATCAAGTGTTAGAATGTCCAAGTGGCTAGTTAAACTAATTCTGCAGCACGATAAGTAGCTATAGCTGTCCGCGCGAAAAGCAGTCTTAAGTTTTTCCCTGCCACTAACAGCGACTTCGCCTGGGCCTTATTTATAGCCCTGCTAATTTGAGGTTGTGGGATAATTACAGACACCTTAAGGTAAGAGGTTAATCGAATGAGAAACATCTCTTTACCCTGTGCACAACCATTGGTGACGGTGCCCTAAATTATATATTTTCAAAATATTCACTTAAACTTTATTGACATTACGAAGTGGAAACGTGCCCCAAAGCTGAGATTAGTGAGATGATATATCGTGGGTTTACTGCCAAAAGTGACAAAGTCAAAATGAGATAAAATTATAAAAATGCTAGGAATATGTATATGTTGTTCACGAACAATTGCCTAAGTTTAAAGTCTATTCGTCGTTTCGTACTGTTGTGTCACAGTATAGTAACATACCAAATTTTTGTTAATATCTACAATTTAACACTGCTTTTAAACGAAATAGCATTTAAGACTTAATCACTTTTGGCAGTATACCGACGATATGTCAGCTGATATTGTACAGGAACCTAAGTGGAAAGCGAACTGCAATTTTACCCCTTTTAAAGACTACATGTAAATTGCACTAATTCGATCTGCCTTGTAGTTTTTGTGTGTCAGAATTGAACGTTCGCACGCAGCTTTTGACGGAATTCGAGCCCAGAACCTGCCGGAATTTAGATCTGAGTGACAAACAACTGCGTCACGTAACGTCGAAATAATTCATGAAAATAAATTTTATTAAAATAAATAAAATAGCTGTGTCCTGGGCTCATAGAGGTTGTACAACACCACGTAGCGATAGGTTACTGTAGTGAAACTCCTGTATAGGTTGTTTCTCGCTGCTCGTTCCTGCTTTTCGGATGGTCCGCCTTGATTATTGACCAACTAAGTTTTATTCTTAATAATCACGTTTCTTATAAAGTAAAAAAATTACATATTTTTTAAAATATTTACGTAAGCATCACTCTGCTGCGAACAACACCTCAATATCGCTACTGGTTAGATAGATATCATGGGTTGATGGAAAACAAATTTTGTGCTTTTTCACCCTTTTGGGTGTCGAATTTCAAAATATTTTAAATTTACATCTTAGACATTTGTATAAGTATCCAACTGAAGTGTAAAACACATCGCTAGCCAGTTCAGTCGAATCAAAATCGATCATTCACTAAAAGAACACATATCACCCCTGCACAGTATTGAGAAATCGAATTTCGAAAAATCTGAAAACCGATTTGCGATAATTTCTGTAATCATCATCCTGAAGCAAAAATTAATTGTATATCTCGACGGGTTCGATAGATATCGAGGATTTATCTAAAACACGTTCAAGGTCTTTTCACCACTTAAGGGAGTAAATTTCTAAAAAACCCTTGAATCACGTTTTAGAATACTTTATTGGTATCTCGTGGACGTAAAAAACACAACATTAGCCCACTGGGTTCAAGATATATCGACGGTTAATTAAAAATGCGTTTCACCACTTTCACCCCTTTTCACGTCCTTAGGTGGCGAATTTCGAAAATTCCTGAAATCAATTTTTAGGTATTTGAGTAAGCATCAATCCTAAACAAAAACCACGTCACTATATAAAAAACTATGGGATCGATATATATCGAATGTGAGTCGAAAACTCATATTACCCCTTTTTTAACCAGTTTAGGGCTGAATTCTGACAATATATTTTAAATGGTATTTGGGATATATACAAAAGCACTAATTTAAAGCAAAGAGCACTTCGATATCTTGATTAATTCGATAGATATGGAAAGATAATCGAAAACACATTTCACCTATTTTCACCCCTTTAAATGAAGAATTTCGAAACGTCTTTGAGTCCTGTCATAGCCATTTGTAAAAGTAACCAATTAAAGTAAATATCACGACGATAGCCAATTGTGTTTCAAAGATATAGACGATTCATTAAAAACACATTTTGCCCCTTTTTACTGCCTGGGGGTCGAATTTAAAAAAAAAAACCTAAAACTTTTGGGTATTTACATAAGCAATATTTTGAAGTAAATATCAACTCTCTATCCCGAAGGGTTCGATAGATATCGATAGTTGATTGGAAACACATTTAAGGTCTTTTCAGCCCCTTAAAAGTTGAACTTCAAAAAATCCTTAAATTGGCTAATATGCATTTTTACGAGTGTCGTATTAAAGTAAAAATCACGATGATTGGCCGTCGGGTTCGAGATCTATCGACGTTTCTTCGGAAACACATTTCACATCTTTTCACCCCCTTAGAGATCGAATTTCGAAAAATCCCTTCTTAGTGCTCGCCTACGACCTGAAGGGAACCACCACAAAAAATTTCACGACTCTAGGTCCAGTGGTTTGGGCTGCAGTTTGATATGTCAGTCAGTCAGTCAGTCAGCTTTCATTTTTATATATAGAGATTAACTTGGCGCAGTCCATAGTCAGCGAATACTTGACACCTGTAAGTAAATTAAATTAATTTCGGAAATGGGATATCCCATTTTCAAGGAAGAGCATACATTGGTGAGCATTGGTTCCAGTTCACTATAATTGTTGGAATTGGCAATATTTACAGTAAAAAAGAGCATTAATTTCTATTACGATAACAATAACACAGCCATTAAAATGCGATAATCTTCCTTTATTCTAAGGGTGTGTGCAGCTCGCACTAGATGATAGATCAGATGTGAATTGAAACTACATTTTTGTAGTTTTTAATAAACTTATGATGTATCTTTCAGTTGAATTATGCGTGTCTGAATACACTCAAATATATTGTCAAGTTTCGTGGTCAAAGTTGCATAGTTAAAAATTAATATGCTCAACAGTATCACAATTAATTGATGTCTGCATTGGCAAGACATGATAGTTCAGTATATTTATAGTTTCGTGTGCACATTTTCGTTATGTGGTAATGTCAGTACGCATTATAAGTAGTCTTCATGGCAAAAGTCATTCTGCCAGAGAGAATCAGTTTACAAATACTTGATGAATCGTGGAAGAGAGAGAGAGAGAGAGAGACTGTGTGTGAGAGAGATAGAGAGAGATAGTACGTATGTAGGTGTGTAGTTTTAGGCTGTACATTTATTTCATAAGACAGTGATGGAGTAAATTAACATCAAAATCGTTTGATGTAACTTAAATAATTTACCGACGTGTAAGAAAAATAGTTTGTATTGCTGTCGCATTCCTGATAGCATTCCGTATTATGCTAGAAAAATATCGAGGTCACTATCAGTTGACAGCACATGTTTCACTACAGAAAATGGCTATTCACATAGTATAAATATAATTATTTACTCTGATATTTACAGCTGTGTGATTGATTTATATTTTAATAGTAAACACGTAATCATATGAATATAAATTTTAATTTTCCCAGAAAAAAAGTTATGTACCACTGTACCATTGTTATCAGAGATACAATGTAAGACTGTTTTCTTTGCCCGTAAACGGAGTATTTGAGGACGTTTAGCTTGAAGAAAGTAGTTTACCTTCACAGTAAATAAAAAAATAGAAAATAACATTTATTTGACTTTGAAAAATATTTATTTAAACGTTTTCTATTGAGGGCAATATTACTATCTTCGTAGAAAAACAATATTTTTTAACTGACGTTTGTCGCAAAAATACTGTAACCAACATTACAGCAAGGAATACTGTTCAACCTACTTATCTTTCTTTCTATACTTAAACACTTTAAAAATATTATTCTGACAATACTACACTACAGAGGTTGACATTTAAATAAAAGTATTCCTTGCTGCAACGAGGTTTGCGCCGTCTCAAATAAATGGTTTATTGAGTGTTTGGTTTGTAAAACGTTCACTTCTTTACGTAGTTGCAGTAAAATACAGTCTAGCTAGGAAGACGTGTTAACCTGCATTTATCTATTAATTTAATGTCGGTCAAAGAAGTGTTGTTCGTGGCATAGAAATAGTTTAATTATTCTCACTTCAACCCTCACTTTCCTGCTCTGCCAGATTTCGTGGCGTTCGTTTCACTGTGTCGCGTTAACACGTCCGTGGTCACCTGTCCACACTTTACGTTGTCTCTCGCTCCTCACCTCCTCCTCCCCGTAACACACGTGCGAACCCCTACTCACCTGGCGTTTGCCGAGGCAGCGAGGCCCTCGTGTGTTTAATTACACGGCCAGAGTGATTGGCCTCCCACAAAGCTTTGTCGGGCACCCAACTGGGTTTCGCGCTCACAGGAAGATAATTAAGTTTTTCTCTTCCCTGCCCTGCTTCAAAATAAGTTAATACCCCCCACGTTAGGGCAAGATGGCGGCTGGCCAGACTCGTCACATCGACTGTTGCTGCTCGTTCAGTAAGTCCGCACGTAGTGCGAAACCCTTCCATTAATTGGATTGCGTACGAAACCGAGTATTCAGCGGCCGCGAGACATTAGTCGGCAGCACTTACAGAATAATAAACTAAACCATTTGGATACACGTTGCCAACGTTTCTGCACTGCAATTACTGTTGATGTTTTAAGTATCGTAATTGTAGATGATTTCCGAAATAAAAATATTTTGACCGCGGCAGTGCGAACTGTATATTGCACTATCAAACAATGCTCATTAAATAACTGATTGTTGCCAGTGTACGATTTAAACCAAATATACATATGTTAAACTATTGGAAACGGTTTTTTGATATTTGTTGAACAGTTTGAGAAAGAAGTGAGAGATGTGTCACGTCTTTACACGATTTTATGCTATGGACTATGGTGTATGAGGATTGCGCTGTCATACATTATTTAAAAGTAAATATAGTTAAATTCAGGGCATACAAAATTTTTAGGTTTGTTTCGGTCTTAAGTTCCTGAGAAGCTTTGAATTGTTTTAATGTGAAACTTTAACTGAACGGCCTTCATATTGGTTCTAAACAAAAATAATAGTTTGGTGTTACATAGCCTTAAACGTACTGTAAAATAAAAATTGTTTTATTATTCTAAACATAAGTGTTAGTTTTTTAACACTTTCAGAATTTTATGATATTATAAAATTTAGCCCTTATTTTAATTTACTTAAGAATATTTTTTTCTATTACAATCGTAAACGGTCTAATGGAAACACTTTGCTTTATTGTTTAAAAGGAACCTGCATCGTCTAAGAAATCTGTATCCAGACGGTTCTATATGAGAAAATGTGAGTAAATATACACCAATTATTTGTATTTCGGCTGCCATTACACCATATTTTTATTCATGCATCAAAATATTTAGATTTTTTTTGTGGTTAAGGGGGAAGAGAGGGAAGGATAGTAATTAACATAAACGAACGTGTTTGGTTCTTGGTAAAAGTTATGGTCTCAAGTGAATCACTTTCACGTTGCTCATCATTACCAACAGAAAAAAAAATATGTTTCGTATTTGGCTATATTAAAATATCCCTCATAACTATATGATTGTCTTATTTATTTAACATTATCGTTATTTATTATTTTGAACGTGAAAAGGAAACTTTTAACAGAAATCATATTCTAAATGCAGCTTTTAAGTACCTTACTTTATTATAGTTGTATGCTATGCTGTGGTTTTCTTTCAAAAGAAACTGATCCCAAATTAATAATTTAGCATGAACCATATATTTTTGTTTCGTTTGATATCCAAAACCAAATTACCCTCGTGTCGCCAACAGGCAAATTTTTAAACAATATCTGTATTCATTCTGGGCGAGCACATTAGTAAGAGTTGAGCAAAGATTAAGGCGACGGGATTATGTTACATCTTCTTTCATCCCTAATCTTTAGTATCTGATTGACATTTCGGTTTTAAAATTACCTATGTATACATTAACTTAAACAAAGCAATACATTTTATAAGGAATCAGAACATTCACTTTGAAATGTAATAATGGAAACTGACCAAAATGCCATATAAAGTAATTACACTAGTTACCTCCATATGTAAATACGACACTCAGTGTTATTGTTTAGTAGAAGTCTTCGCCTTGCGCATTGAATGTGCTACTGTGTCAGGTGCGATATTTTTATTAAAATATGCTAAACATCTTCTTAATGCGTCTATCTATTTAAGAACATACTCTTGAAAAATTTCTTGGCAGTTTTTCAAAATATATGGCCCCTTTTATTAGATGCGTATTTTTTGCACGCCTTAAATTGCTGAAAATGATTATTCCAGACTGCTGTACTTTAAAAAATACAATCGTGGATCTTAAAATAGAAATAGAAGCATTCGTTTGACTTACGTTGTCAAGTTTGGTTCTTTTTGTGGAATGGGGATAGGAAATCTGACAGGGATACGTGTTGAAAATTCGAGGCCAGGAACTACTGATGACTAGAGATGATGCTATATCGCGAAAATATGTTGTGCCAACATACCCTTGAAAACACTGTAGTTTCTTGTAATATATATGCTTCGGTGATATAGTTGTAGGTGTCTGCAGACCAATACCAGGCATCAAATATTACAATGTCAGGATTCTTATTGGCTGAGTCAAATAGGGTAGCAGCTCCACGTGCAAGCGAAAAATAGGAATCTTCTGGTAAGCTGAACGTGCGTTGAAACCCAGCAAACAGTCAAGTTATCTCGCGATAAACCATCATCTCTACTGATGACGTTACGACCGCCATTTTGTAACCCGACACACTCGACCCCATCTTTGATTTGCTTTTACCTTGACCCCAAACAGACACATTTTACCGACGAAAATGGTCAAAGAAGGTCAAACACGGAGGGGAAAAAAATTCTTAAAAAAAAAAAAAAAGTTTCTTTAGTAAGACAATAAATTCTCTCTATTTTTTGAGATCCTTTAAGCCTCCTCATTATTTTTTTTTTTTTTTTTTTAGCAAAAAGCGATTGTTTCCGGCTGTCTTCTCAATTCAGGCAGATAACATATTTTTTCGACAGGGTAGGTACTGAGCGTCAGTATTAAAAATATATATTTACGTTTTAATTAAAAATATAATTGGTTTTATTCCGTTGTCCGTTACATTTTCTCTAACGGTGTTTATTTTTTATAATAATAATGTTTGTCGTATGAAATTCATTTCACTAAAAATAATTGGCACACCGTTCGCAGACGAGCTGAATTGCTATTCATGCTTCCCCCACCACATTTACATAAATATATTAAGGAACTGTCAGACAGCCACCACATTTTCCCTCCTACTTTTGAAGAGTAACCACACAAGTGTGTCAGAATATTGTTCAATGCTATCTTTTGGACTTCCCCAACTCCTTTTCCCTCCTCCTTCCCCCTCCCAATCGTCGAGTCACAGCCCATGCATGCCCATCACGTGACCCTAGGTGGAATGCGAAATCGAAAAATTCTCTGAAGTTTCTGAAAAGAACCTTCAAGATATTTACCTACATGTACCAAAAACATTTTTAATTATCAGTTTTTAAATTATAAAATGAAATACATCTGAAATCGATTGGATACCACTAGGAAGATTTGTAGTCTTTGAGGGTCTGTAGAAAAGTAACTTGTGTATTATATTATAAGAATTTTATCTTAATAAAATTTATGGTTCGGTTTTTTTAAATTTATTAGTTGGAACCATTGGAAACCGATCGGGTATAGTTAATATGAGAGTCACCATTTGTGGTGGTCACATGAAAAAAAAACACTAAAATATAAAGAAATTTATTTAAATGTACAATTTTAGTTGGTTTAGTAATTAAATCATTTGATTTTATATGGGAAGCGGTACGATTGATTCCTAAGCTATACATTTTAGGTGATTGTAAGTATAATGATAAAACATAAATAAATTCAAAGAACTAAGAATTAGTAAATCATATTTTAAAACAAAATATTAACAAATACAACTGTTCTAATAGTGATGTTCAGTACCTACCTCAGTCAGTGAAGCACGAAAAAAATGTCATCTGCTCACATTGGAAAGACAGTAAAAAATTATAGTTTTTGGCAACAAGCAAAGTGTCTTGTAAGGATTAAAAGTATAAATACGTAAATACACTTCAAGTTTTCGAATATTTTAAAGTTTTTTTTTGCCCGTTTTGAACATTTCCGATCACTGTTGAGAATAAAATGGTCATTTTGGAGTCGAATTCAAGATAAAATCCAAGACTGCTGCAGGTGTCAGGTTTCAATATGGCGGCCGTAACCTCATCAGTGGCTTCTTGATTACGAATCCCCAATCTGTAACCGGATCCGATTCCCAATCCTCCTTCACTGAAGGAACCAAACTATATAATACTGACATTATTCTACATTCCGTTTACTTGAAATTCATACGTCTTCCGTTTTTAAAGCTTGCAGCGGGAAAATAATTACCATCAGAAGAGAGTTATTTTATTTTGGAGACGTAATATTGTGCGTAGGAAATGGTTAGATGACATGTGTTTATAAGATAATGCTTAAATGACAGCTAACTAAAAATAATCTGCCGTTGATTAACAGGCAATAACCCAAGACAACGAATGTAGCCACGAACTTTACGAAGCGCAATATTTGTGGAAAATTACAATTTAGTACCATTTCTTCTAAACCTCAGATAATTCTACTACACAATTAATATTGTGTTTGCGATGAAAGACACTGACAACTAATTTTCGTATCCGGGGCTGTTTTTTATATAGGCGAACACAACAGTCTTCTAAGGTAGCAGACTTTAACGAAAATCAGTGGCGGTTCGTGGGTTGTTGTCAGGTACAGCTGTAGTTGCCGAGAGCTGTACAGGGTTGTGCGCTGGTTGACTCTACAGCCACCGACACGCTGATGTACAGGTGCCCCTTACTACTGAGTGGTCACAACACATCTAGTAGCCGGCAAATATTTCATGGTCTACGGCGCGTTCATCAAGAGTGTACAGTTCCAACTATCTGCAGTCCCACCTTGCAACAACCCACGAACCGCCACTGACGAAAATACTCTGAAAAATCTCAAGTCAGCTTCTGACTTTAAGCGCTGTGTGAAATCTCAAGTGTAGGAAAATGAGAAGGTTATCGCGGACACTTCTGATCAGACGCCTAGTTTATGACTAGGGTGCGAACATTTGTATTCAGTTTGAATTTCAGGTACATTTGTAATTCTTGAGTAGCAGGAACGTAGGCGACGCGTACGAACTCGAGGCGTACACCTCCACACATATTTTATTATCTTGGCGTATTTGAAGAACGTGGGTAAACATCATGTGTTAGCAGGTAGCCTCAAGCAAAATTGAATTTTGTTCTCGTGCTCATGGATGATTTTCTGGATCTTCCTCCCTCCTCAAAAGTGTTATTTTCTCACAATCGTCGGAAAGTGGCAAGCTCTGTATTTTGCCCTCTCGCTGGACTCACATCGTATCTCCTCTACAACTGCATGGTCTCTGGAGAGTACAGGGGGTTCGTCTTGAGACGGCGTGGACGATGCCCCTCCCAAGATGGTGCCTTTAGGATCTTCTCTTTGTGACATGCACAGGCCCGACTCGTGCATTCATTGTGAACGAAGTTACTCCTCTTCCTTTAAGCCCAACGCTCCCAGCATCACGAGCGGATCCTACATTGTGAATGTTCTTTCTTTCTGGAGTGCGTGGGCTCTGTTGTTTACATTGCCGTCCACCGTCTTCCGACAAATTTAGTTACGACGTTCGAAACATGCGACCTGTTTGTACACAAGTGCTTCGCGTAGTGGCGTAAGTGTTACTAATTGAGAAGGAATGTTCCCTTCAATACGCTATTAAAGCATATTATTTTTCCATTTAAAAAGGTTGTATGTCGTTGACACAAACGCACGCACGCACACACACACACACACACACACACACACACACACACATATATATATGTATATATATATATATATATATATATATATATATATATATATATATATATATATATATATATATATATATATATATACATATATATATATATGCGGGGACCATTCGAATTCATGCTAATTCAAAATTTTAAGAATTAGCAAAAATCATTTAATATTTTCTTTGTGGTATTTACTTCTGTCTGAAACATGTTATTACCACAGTAAAATTATTTTATTTTGATTAGTAACACATTACAGATAATTTAAGTCACACGAAAAATAAATTTTCTTTGATTGTTATTTCTTAAATTTTGGAGTTTGGTTTGGAATTCATGTCCCGAAACACACACACTCACACACACAAACAGGATGTCCAGAAAAAAAACGCATAATACGCACACCTCGACAATCCTGAACTATATTAGAGAATAAAATGTAAGTCGCTAAATGTTATGTACGACATTTTACGTTCACATTGTGGCAACACTGCACGGAGTATGTCCCCTCTTGCGCTCCACGTCCAGGTATTGTTTTATGTATGTTACGTCGAGTAAACGTAGAATAATTTTTCCGCTGCTCGGGAATTGAACCTGCACTCATAATATGCAGGTCAGAACAGAAGTAGAGAGGTAAGTAAGATAACAGTGGAGTGCAAGAGGGGACTAACTGCAGTGCTGTGTTGCCATGTTGTACACATAAAATGCCGTACAACGTTTTGTCACTTACTTTTCCGTCTACAATTTTTTCAGGATTCGCGATGTGTGCTCACTATGCGTTTGTTTCTGGACATGTGTGTTAATATATATATATATATATATATATATATATATACAGGACGTCACGTGATTCGCGGATACAGACTGCACCACACGAATAAGTGACCTAAACTACGCAGAAAATACTCTTTGCGCAAAAGTCGTCAGGCCCTTAGTTTACGAGCAAAATGACATGGCAGTGCTGAAAACTTACCCTTCATTCCCGCTCACAGGCATTTTGGATCTATCTCGTGAACTAACACACGCATACACACACACTAGGTGGCGCAAAAAGAACGCATGTATTTTACTTGCGTAGTATCAGTGGTGGAAGTGTAATGATGGGGTGTGGGCCCTTTTTTTTTTTTTTTTTTTTTTTTACGTTACAGTAGCAATGGCGCCGTGGACAGCGTATCATCGCGTTTTCGCATTTGAACGTTTCTTCAAAAGTAATGACTCTGTGATCACAGTCCATACGTTCTTTTTGCGCCAACCTTTACTACACACGGTGGTTAGCGCGTGATGTTCTACTCATACTCATAACAATCAAGCAAATGTGTTCACGATGATAAGTAATTCCCCTTCATGTAGGTTGATACGTTTCATGCGTTCCTCCTTTCTCTTTATATTGTAATGACGTTTTGACATATGTGCTATTATGCAGGATGTTACGAATAGGTACGGCCAAACTTTCAGGAAACAATCCACACACACAAAGAAAGAAAATATGTGACATGGACATATGTTCGAAAACGCTTCATAGCCATGGTAGAACTCAATTCCTTACATATCGTTACATGTCATCGTAAATAACACTTCGTATAGAAAATGTCCCAAATACCGAATGGATTGGTTCTTTCCGATGTACTTTACTTCCTAGGTTCACCGTCAGGTGGTCCACTTGATACAATACGCCATACTCCAGGGATACATCAGCGCATCAGGGATTCCATGCGGCGGAGGGTAGATGCATGTATCCTCACTCACGGAAATCATTTTGAACATTTCATTTAAGAACTGTGATACGTAATGCTGGTACTGTCTGTTTCTGTGTGCTCCCAGTCCATCATTTCATATGAGTTGAAGAGACGCAATGTAGTCACGATTACCTTCCGTCACGTCGCCCACCTGGCGGTGATCCTAGGAAGTAACGTACATTCTAGCGAAACATTCCATTGGGTAATTGGAACAGTATCTGTACGAAATGTTTATTACGATGACATTTAATGAGATGTATTAATTAAGCGTTTCCGGACATATGTCAATACCACATATTTTCTTTCTTTGTGTGTGTGGAATGTTTCTTGAAAGTTTGGCAGTACCCTTTCGTAACATCCTGTAAAATAACTCACAAACACCTCCATACGTAATTCGCCTTTCTGCGCCTAATTTCGCAGTTTTTCCACACACATTTTTATAACATTTTGCCGAATCAATTTTAAACAAAGTGAGGTTTCATATTCTGATAGTTTATTTTTTTTTTTGTAATATTTTTGTTTAGGAAATCACAAACTATTATACTTTCAAGTGATTTGTCAAACGAAATATCCAACCTGTGCTTAGAGAGAGTGAAAAGCCGTGTTCTTTATTGCCGCGAAAATATTTTTCAAATCACTTTGTGTGTTGTTGCTTATGTGATTGGGTGGCATTATTTTTGGACACAGTTAAAAACTTTCCAGATAAAAAAATGTTAATTATGACATACTAGAATTATCAATGACAGAAATAAATGTGAACACACTAATAATAAAAAAAAACTGTTTACATGTGATACTAATTCGGAACCTATATAGGTAGTAAGCATTCAACTTGGCCAGCGATGCAGTGCACGAAGCATAAAGAAGGGTTTTAGAGGAAAAATGGGAGTCCCCTCCGAAGTTGGATATGAATGTTGTCAGATTGGGATTTGAAAATAAATGTAAGTATTTGGGTGTTCGATGAGTCGCTCAATTTCAGACACTATGTATAGTATGTCGTTACATAGGCGGAAACCTTCAGACGTTAACGTGTGCTTTCCGCTTCTTATGCTGGAGCCCTTGATCCTGAGAACCTGGTGAGCCAGTTATGACGTATGAATCCGTGATATGACACCACAAAAGAAGTCAAGTCCATATCCTCCAAGCGTATCTGTTTCTAACGGCGTTCACCCGGTGCTGGCTGATGTCTCGCACATAGAGATGGCGATCCAGGAGCATGGGTGACTGGTGCGACTCAATCAAGCTGGATGGTAGGTATATTCCTACGGATTCGAAACTTGAGAGGGAGTGTGGCCATCAGGGAGTGGCAGCTACGATGGGATTCCTTCAAGAAGGGATGATTAATATACGATGTATTGCCAAGCATTGATGAACATTAGCACAAGCCATGGTAATGCTTGACTATTCCATGGTACAAACCCATCCAGTTAAGGTAATTTCAGGATGAAAATGCACAGCTTTAAGTTGGTCGACAAAATTGACTGTCTCTACTATCAGGTCATGCTCCACACACGGTTGATCACCTACTGACTGACAGCGACATAATTGAGTGCCTTCAAGACAAACTCTGCTAGGAACTCTCGCTCTTTGGTTACAGATATTCGCTGCCTGTTCTAGTACAACATAGAGAACTATTCGGTTTCCTTCTTATGTTTTCACAATGGGATATGTGAAAACTCTGTGTGAGTTAAGCATTGCTCAAAGCGTAATTCCTGGTTTAACAATGGATCAGAGTCGTCCTGATCCACGTTCGATCATGATTTACTTCGCCGTGTTTACATATGATAATGACGTGGCCTGCAGTCGCGGAGTTTAACCTCCTGGTTAAGTTATAGAGACTTGAAGATAATTTCAATTTGATCATGATACGAGTTACCTGGCTGCTCAACTGTCCTAAGGACTGTGGACAGCACTTTAGCAGTTACGACAGTTGTGGTATCTGCTTTCGCTAGCAATCAGTCTGAGTACTCGTTCATATAACAAACAAAATTCGATTATAATCTCTGATAATATGGGGCCGGATTTACTAAGCATCCGGTCAATCTCTTGATTTATACGATTGAAAAGTTACTAACGCTTCATAAGGGTGGCATCCCTGAACACTGCACGATGAATATATATGTACTGTGGGAATAGCCAAGTGTGTTGACATTCCCGCAGATAGGTGTAGTCTGATCAACGGTGCCCATGAAATTGTTTCTGGTAAGTGGCAGTAGAGTGGCACGATTTCCCTATAGTTCATCCTGGTGTGTGACATAGAAATCCGGTTCTGAAGACTACCATTAAATCAGAAAATAAAATAATCACACAAATACTAAAGCGCACGCATATTTGGAGAGGAGGTGTAGAGAGTGTTTCCGGAAAACATGTCTCCGAATTGCAGCCCTGTAAAGCTGGATGGCGATGATACTGAAGTCTGGTACCCTGCACTTAAGTGCAATGACTGTGTATTTCTGACAGGGACTTACTGGCATCATCTGACAGGCTGAATATCCCGGAAGGTGTGGAGTCTAGTTGTTCATCCTCTTCAATGTTCCTATCCATTTGGGCTTCCACCCTGGCTAATACCGCACTCCAGTAAATAGGTGGTGATGCAAGTACATAGCCTCTCCCACTCTAGTCCATATCCACCTCCTCGTGGGTCAGTAATTGAAATGCCTGGCGTTAGAAAAGCAGCTAACAGAGAGAGAGGGGACGACGACGAAGACCATGCTAGTAGGATCACCTCCTGGCACTCCAGGGATCACCCACAGTCTGGCTTCCAGAGGTAAATGGATTACTTAGCTGGTGGTGTACCTGCGAGCAGATTGTATGGCCCAACTGCTGTCTTATTTGGTGGGCTGATCTTGCAGGGTGACGATTTGTGGGTGGTGTGTTGGAGCCCTGGAGATTATTCATGTTCGTGGTTGAAAACTCAAATGTATGGAAACTAATAGGTTTTCCGGGTATCAGTTTGAAAGCCCTAAACTTTTGCTGTGCTAATTGTGGGTTGGACTCAAAGTGTCATCGGTTTATACTCCTCCTTGATAGTATGCCTGGAGAGTTAGTGGGTTTTGGTGGTCCGAGATTCCCTTGGGCGGTCCTGTAAGTCCTAGCAGTTGTTTAGCCACCTATGTAACGGCATCTATCACCTTTGAATGAGCGGAAATAGGTATTTAAATATGTTGGTTATCTGAGAAGGGCCGATAGTCTGGTCCGCCTAGTGATAGGATTCTTCACAATGTCGAATCTTAGAGGGAGGCTGGACAGGCGTCGCCCCATCAAGGTCGTCTTTAGTATATTTACTGATGAAGGGGCATTCATTCTATTAATCGCGAATTGAAAGACCATCGGTTGCATTCTAATTTTACTAATTAGAAAAATTATTTGGTAGCAGCTATCGTGGTTGACATGCTCAGCAACAAAGTCAGATGAGTTTGGACCAACTCACGTTAAGCTCAGTATTGGTGTCTCCTGTTTAGATATCGGGAACATATACATTAATTGTAGTTTTTACAACACCAGTTGGAAGCAATGATAAATGAAAAAAAAAAAAAAAACAAGTTTATATCTGCGAAATCCGCGGCTTTAATTTAGGTAGTATGTATGTTTATATCAGACATTCGTATACTTAGACAGAGAAACCGGCAAAAATAAGCTTTAAAATTTAGTAAATATTAATTACAGTAACATCCCGTCCCACCAACAATTAGGTTATCCCGTACCTATAGTAAACTCGTCATCGTATTATTTGTTTGAATTCAACACTTTTCCATGCATAACGCTTATTTTTTGGAACTTCCGAATACATAAATATTTAATTAGTTGCTGGTGTTTGTACCAGCACTGACAAATATATATTACCAGTAGATACTGTTCTGTTGAAGTAGAGAACACCTTGTTTTGTTTATGGTTTTATTTACTTACTTTTATCACACAATAATACAAATTGTATAAAAGACATAGTAAATTGTAAAAATAAAACAATTAGTTGTGTAGCAAGGCCATTGTACTTTGTGGTAGAAAGAATCTAAATTATAGCAGTAGGAAATCCTAATTGCTCTGACTTTTACACAACTTTACCATTGAACATTATCCAAAGTGTGTGTCGTATTTTTATTTTATGGGTCACACATTTTTCTGTTTGTCCCCTTGTCAAAACAGACCTTTTATTATTTTCTTTTACTATCGGTTTGTCCTTGTTAAATCTGACCCGATTCCATTTATGGAATTATATGTTGTGTAAGTATCCTGTTGACTAAAGCATACTCTGCTTATTTAAATTTTTCTGTTACCTTTTGTTTTCTTTGACAGTCATCTATTTCGCATTGGAGTATGTCCAAGCAACTAAATCCAGTCATACACTCCCATTGCACAGTTGTTTCAAAGATCACAACTTTATAGCCAAAAATATGATTCACATAACACGGAGAAGTGATTGGCAATCATGCTTTAAATACTTTGATGCGTATTAACCACATTATCACAATGATTTTCGATAACAAATGTTATTTAAAGAAAAAAAACATATTTAAATACGTACCTTGAATAACTTAATGCATATATATAAGTTATATATATGCGTGTGTGTGTCTGTATATGTGTGTATGTATGAATATAAATACGCGGATATGTTTTTTTTTCTTTTAAAAAATAATTGCGAAAGCTTCGTAATTTCTTAAAAGCATACCTCATATTTGAAAAGTGCTACTATACATTTCGTAAAGTATATCAGACCGATTTAATTCAATTAGAATTTTCTTGTTTAGGTAAATTATTATTGGGTCGTTTGGAAAAATGTAAGATTTTAACAATAACTTATTACTATGCATACAGTTGTTATAATTCACAACTTTCCTCTGCATATTTAAAAGTTAATGGAAACTATTCGGTACAATTATATATGATTTTTGTCATGTTTTTTTCAGAGATTAAATTTTGTCTGTCGTTAGTAAATATGTGTTGTATAGTTGTCATAATAATTATTGACTTTGCTGACTGTTAATGGTTAAAATACTGCTTGTAATTTCTTAAATGAATTAAATGAACATATATAAACGAATACAATATTTTTTATTTCAAATCCTATTATCAGGACAAAGCACCCACATTCTACGTCGTAATAGACCCGCTGTTGAGATTCAGAACTGAGGCACCAGTGGCATGCGGATGCTGACTATAAAAGCACACAGGTGCTCAGAATTGCCCTGCAGGGACGCACGTGTATTCAACGAGGGGCTCTTTGGCAAATTCCATGACCTTGGTTGACCCCTGGTTGCTCGGGTCAGTTCTCTCCCCGGGCAGACGGATGCGACGCTTCCTACTTCGCCGGCAAAATTTACTGCGGGCTGTAAACCCAGGAAGTCATAAAGCTCTCACCTACTAACTCACGCTGTAATTTGTAATTTTAATTGCTGTAATAAAACTTACTGTATCATACTTTTAAATATCTGCTCACTTACATCGGTACCAAGATTAGAGTAAGACAAATCCTGGTCTGTCGTCAACGACACAGTCCTGGCGGGAAAAGGATTATGATTTTGTATGTTATATGAAATCCTGTGGGGTGCGGTTATCAGTCGAGTGAGAGATTTTGGTCAGTGTTTAACATCGATGTCTTTAGCGCTGGTGAGGGATGACACGATGTGAGTGTGGAGCAGCGCCGGAATGAATGGGCGGGGGAAACGGGAGATCCCCGAGAAAACCCGACGACCAGCGGCATCGTCCAGCACGATTCCTCAATGCGAAAACCCGGGGACCGTCCCCGACGAGGATCGAACTCGGATCGCCTTGGTGGTTATTTAAACCCCAGATATTTTTGTTCAATTATATGTGGCCGCCATGCTAATTAAGGCTGCTAAACTGACCTAAAAACAATATAACTTACAATTAGCTATTTTATATTAAAAAAATAATTGAACTTTCCGAGAAGAACAATTTTATACGAATTTTCGTTTATCTATATTTTCATAATATGCGCGCAGAAGTAGGTTATCGTCGGAAAACTATACCATGAACGATGACTGAGTCCCATAGAATATGATTTTACATGTAAATCCCAATCCTAGCTCACGCCGGGACTCTATGATATAGAGTCCTTAAGGGTGTTCGGGTGGATAAAATTTATAATTTGATATTTTTTACGGCATAGTGATCGCTTTATAGACGTTGCTTGTGACGACATTTTTCGATTGTAAACTTTTTTTAGCTCTTGTAGTCTTTCCATAGCGACGTGACAAAGCCGAAATTTGCAAGTTACGGGAACATAGCAATAACAATAACCAAATGACTTACTCGAACGAAATAATTTGCACTGAAATGATACATTATGGACTATATACTAAAATACGTAAAAACACAAAATGTAATTCCTTTGTACTTAAAAAAAATCTGAAAATAATGACAATTTACTTTATTTTTGGCAATTAAAAAAATTACAAAATTACTTTGTTGAGGGTTTTCAAAAATATATTAGCATATAGCCCATTGTGTCTTATTTCAGTGTAAATTACTTCATTTGAGTAAGTCACTTAGTTTATGTCATTCCTATGTTTCCGTAACTTTCGAATTCTGACTGTGGCGTGCCGTTGTGACAAAACAACGAGAGCTAAACAAAATATTACAAGTGGAAAATGTAAGCTGAAGTAAAGAGTATAAAACGAGCACTATGTCGTTGCCATGTGCATTGTGCAATAGCCAACGATCACAGTACAGATGCTGAAAATACCAAAATCATAGCAAGTTCTGGTTTAAATAATACCGACGAACTTTGGTACGAACTTGAAAGAGTTCACTCGACAAACAGCACGATAATGTAACGGTAACCTTCCCGTACAATACGAAACCTATGTATAACACAACAACGACAAAACTAATGCTGAAAGACTATGATACTAGATACGAACCATAAAAAATGCTAGATTGTCAATCTGACTTCGGAGGACCGATGTTACTCGATGCCGATGCAACGTGCAAAAATGTATCATTTCATTCAAGTCACGAAAATAAAACCAATGCTTCCTGCTGAAATAGGGTCTTGATTCCAACAACATAATTTGCTTTATGACAACAAAAACAGCGCGCCTCGTGTAACCCTATCCGTAACTATACGGTTAGAGATGCGAGCAACAACTTCCTACATCACATACACTCCAAATCTACTGACTTGCAATTTTTGTGTTGTTTTCTAACATAAGAATGTACTTCAAGTCGTTGTTAAAGATGATGGCTTATTGCGGGAAAACTTGACTGTTTGCTGGATTACACTGCACTTAGAACTGTTGCCTTATTTGACTGAGCCAGTAAGAATCCCGAAATTGTAATATTTGATGACAGTTGTTGGTCGGCAGATAGCTATGTTTTGGTACACATACATCAGACAATCATATATATTTAGAGACATGAACTTTTCGCGAAAAGAAATTTGCCTCACTTTGTGTCAGTGACTTGTGTGCACGTCTGCAGACTTGCTTCACGGTCAGAGATTGGATGTTTTGACATTCGTGTGTCGTGGGGTTTTACACGCAAATCACAGACGTGTGGTGTTACAGTAACCTTATTGTGATTGGTACAGTCAAATGAGA